>KN476558.1:0-13989 GCA_000787095.1 Periophthalmodon schlosseri
CCCCCTCCGGTCCCTAGCTGCGCCTAGAAATTCTATCCATCCATTTTCTTACGCTTATCCGGGGCCGGATCACAGGGGCAGCAGTCTAAGCAGGGACTCTCAGACTTCCCTCACCCCAGACACGTCCTCCAGCAGCCGCTCTACTCTGAGCTCCTCCCATGTGACCAAGCTCCTCACCATATCTCTAAGGGAGCACCCAGCCACCTTGCGGAGGAAACTCATTTTGGCTGCTTGTATCCGCGATCTTGTCCTTTCGGTCATTACCCAAAGCTCATGACCACAGGTGAGGGTAGGAATGTAGATTGACCGGTAAATCGAGAGCTTTGCCTTTTGACTCACCACAACAGTCGTTACAGCAACCGCATCACTGCAGACACATTGCTCCTGCTCCGGTTATACAGGGACCGGACAGCCCTGAGCAAAGTGCCCTGGACCCCATACTCCCAGAGCACTCCCCAAAGGACCCCACAAGGGACACGGTCGAATGCCTTCTCCAGATCCACAGAACACATGTGGACTGGTTGGACAAACTTCCATGAACCCTCGAGGACCCGATAGAGAGTGTGGAGCTGGTCCAGTGTCCCGTGACCAGGACGAAAACCGCACTGCTCCTTGGATCGGTCGGATTCTCCTCTCTAGTACCTTGGAACAGACCTTACTGTGAAGGCTGAGGAGTGTGACTCCCTGTAGTTGGAACACACCCTCCAGCCCTCCTTCTTAAACAGAAGGACCACCACCCCAGTCTGCCAGTCCAGCGGTACTGTCCCCGACCGGCACACAATGTTGCAGAGACGTGTCAGCCAAGACAGCCCCACAACATCCAGAGGCTTAAGATATTCGGGACGTATCTCACCCACCCCTGGAGCCTTGCCACCGAGGAGCTTGCCAACCACCTCAGTGACTTCAGCCAGGGTGATAGATTAGTCCACCTCCGGGTCCCGAGTCTCTGCTTCCTCCTCGGAAGACGTGGAGATAGGATTGAGGAGATCCTCAAAGTATTCCTTCCACCATCCAACAACATCCCCAGTCAAGGTCTGGGGAGTCAAGGAATCTCTTTGAGGCCGTCGGACAGTCCTCCTCCATGGCCTCCCCGAACTCCTCCCAACCCTGAGTTTTGCCTTTGCAAGCCGCGGGTTGCTTGGCCCGCGGGTACTCGTCAGCTGCCTCAGGAGTCCCACAAGCCAGCAAGACCAAACACAGGACTCCTTCTTCAGCCCAATGGCATCCCTTACTTCCGGTGTCTACCACCAAGTTTGGGGGCTTGCCGCTGCGACAAGCACAGCAGACCTTATGACCACAGCCACAAACGGCTGCATCGACAATAGAGGAGAAGAACATGGCACTTTCGGAACCCATGTCCTGGGAGAAACTGGGAGAAAGCCCCTCTGCCAGAGGGCTCCGCCAGACATTCCCAACAGACCGTCACAGTACGCTTGGGTCTACCAGGTCTGTCCAGCGATCCAACTCACCACCAGGTGGTGACAGCTCTGCCCCTCTCTTCACCCAGGTGTCCAAGACATGCGGCTGGAGGGCAGATGACATGACAACAAAACGGCTGGAGGTCAGATGACATGACAACAAAGTCGATCATCGACCTCCGACCTAGGGTGTCCTGGTGGCACGTGCACTTATGGACACCCTTGTGTTCGAACATGGTGTTCGTTATTAACAAACTGTGGCTAGCACAGAAGTCCAATAACAGAACATCACTTGGGTTCAGATCAGGGAGGTCGTTCGTCCCGATCACCCCCCTCCAGATGTCACTGTCGTTGCCCACGTGGGCGTTGAAGTCCCCCAGTAGAACAATGGAGTCCCCGGTTGGTGCACTGTCTAGTACCCCTCCTAGGGACTCTAAGAAGGCCGGGTACTCTGCACTGTTGCTTGGCCCGTAGGCCGACACAACAGTGAGAGACCTGTCCCTGACCCGAAGGCGCAGGGACGCGACCCTCACGTTTCACCAGGGGAACTCCAACACGTGGCGGCTGAGCTGTGGGACAGTAAGCAAGCCCACACCAGCTCGCCGCCTCTCCTCACGGGCAATGCCAGATAAATGGAGAGTCCAGTCCCTCACAAGGAGTTGGGTTCCAGAGCCCAAGCTATGCGTGGAGAGGAGGCCGACTATATCTAATCGGTAACGCTCAACCTCAAGCTCAGGCTCCTTTCTCCCCAGTGAGGTGACATTCCATGTCCGGCGATCCGTTCGTTGAGGCCAGCGCCTTCAACTGCCACCCAGATCTCTCTGCACCAGCAGATTTCATTTACTTTTTTTTCTATTTTGTTTGCTTTTTGTTTGTTTTTGTTTGGGGTTTTTTTTTGCTAACAGATGAAAATTGATTAATGAAAGATTGAAATATTTCCATTGCAGGCAACACAATAACATCTCTATGGTGAAGATGTGGGCCACTAGGGTTAGTATCATTGTGAGGTAGGCTGTCACGGAGAAATGTTCCATATTTGATGCATCCTTCTGAGAATACCTGTCATGAACAGCTTACTGTGCAGGTTTTTGATGGGGAGATGGAGGAAAACTCAAGCACTACAGGGGGAATCAATATAGACAGAGAGAACATGCAAACTCCAGATAATTTAAACCCCTGACTGTCGTGGGTCTTGGTCATGTGTTCTTGCCACTAATTCTGATAATAATATGAATCAGAAGACTAATATTCTTTCACAACATTATTCATTTTTATTTATTATTATTAGTATTATTTTCCCAATAAATTCAAATTAATATATTATATTAATGGACAGGTGAGTTTTCAGTAGTGATCTGGAGTGCTGCAATGAGTCAGAGTTCCTGATGGGTTGTGGGAGTGAGTTCCAGAGGGCGGGGGTTGTGGCAGCAAAGGCTCGGCCTCCCAAGGTTCAGTGCTTTGTTCCGATGAGGAGAGTGAGGACGTTGGTGTCGGCTGATCTGAGGTGGCGGATGGGACAGTGCTGATGGAGGAGGTCAGTGAGATAGGGAGGAACCAGGTTATGGAGGGAGTTTGGATGAGGTATTGTACGGGAAGCCAGTGGAGTTGTTTGAGGTCATGGTTCAACATCAGTGTGAGAGAAGGTACAAAGCTGTTTTTTTCATGAAATAATGTAAAACTTGGCTTGCCCAACTTCAATTATATTGTAAATTGCATCAAAATGAAACCACTGCATGCTGTCTGCGTCTAATTGTAAAATATTTTGTTTTGTCTGTGAACCAGGAAGTAAGGCTGATGCATAATGGCAAAATTCTGCTCTGGCCTCTGAAAATTGTGAAATGTGCCAATTATTTCTATTATCTTATATTATTGTGGTGAATAATTTGGATGCTTGGAATGTATTATAGGAATAGGTCCAGACTGCTTTAAAATTAACTAGTTCAGTTTTTCATGTTTTTTCCAAGATGAAACAAATCAGATAGAGATCCCATATTTTATACAACATTGAAAAAGTAACAACTGCAAACCAAGACACCTCCTCACTTCTATCTGAAATGCTTTAAAACTAAAAAGTTTGCTCTTAAGTGCAGCATCTTCAAAGCATCTTCCTAAAAACTACATTGCTACTTTCTATTACTTCTTTGGCGCCTGTCAGCGCTGTCAAGGCAGTAGTAGAAGTATTATGTTAGATATTGCACCTTAGATCGCAGGACGTGTTTTTTTACTACGTCAAGTCGGATGCACACTTTAAAGCAGTCTCTTATGTCGGATTGCATTCTTTTCCGGGACGCTGTGTTTATCTCACAGCTGGCTACTTCCAAAGCTCTGAGCACCAAGCCCCAAGGAAGCAGCTCTGGGTAAGACATACGGGGAGAACGCTGTGATCGCAGCAGTCACAACAGTTTTAAATGGTCTCAAGTCTGGCTTCATGGCAGAAAATTGTTTCTTGATGCAAATAGTTAAGCTTAATTCTAGAGCTCAACAAGTCAGTGGTCATTTATTTATTTATTTATTATTATTAGTCAAGTTAAATTATTATTTTTGTTGTAAATTTAGATTTTCAAAACACATCGTAAAGTAAATTCAACCACTTTATTTTAGGCGCGGAGAGTAGCAGAATTACATAATAAAGATATACATAAAATCAATCCTAACATCCATACAGTAGAGCTCATAATAAAGTGCTGAGATGTGACAGTGCTGTGGAAAAAAAGGGGTCAGAGTTGAGGAGCAGAACGACTGAAGGGACAAAGGTGGCCTTCCTCCTCTGTGTCCTACAGCCCACACAGCACAGCCCGCGCCCTGATGGCAGCCACTCTAACAAGAGGTACAGAACATGAGAGGGGTCCCTGAGGATCCTGTGGGCCACTCTCATGGCCTGCTGGTCACACAGAGCAGGGAGTGATCTGACTTGGTGACCAATCATTTTGGAGCAAACATTTGTGACACCTGTTTTGAATATGCATTTATTTATTTATTTTTTTTGACATTTTGATTTAATAATGTCCGGTTTGTCTGTCTGTATATTCCAGTTAACTATTTTTATTTTTTTTTTTTTCTTTTATTGTTGACTAGTCATGACTAGTCAAATAATCATTACAGCCCTATTTAAGTCAATAAAAATATAATATACATTTTGGAAAATATGGCTGTCAACAATTTTCTCCAATAAACCACAGCCTATTTTCTAAACTTGTTTCATAGCATTTGGAGAAAACAAGCTCTAGGCAGTGGAGATGCCACGTGTATCTTCACATACTATACTTCCAAAATAAAATCCAAATTTACTGTCTTCAAAATGTGAAAAACATAACTACTTCTTTTTGCAGTTTGCATTGGTTATTCCTCACTTACCTTATGCATTCTGAGCATCCTAATTATTCACAGTGATTCGTTTATGAGCTTTTCACAACTTTCAGAGACCAGAGCGGAGTTTAGCTATCACCATAATTCTAACTACTAGCATGCTAACCATACACTTCCTGATTATCAGACAAGAAAACACTTTATAATTCTAACACTAGCATGCTAACCATACACTTCCTGATTATCAGACAAGAATACACTTTATAATTAGATGCAGACTTATTACTTATTTTAACCTCACAAGCTGCTTAAACAACATATCTATACTGGGGCAAGACGAATACATTGGGGGAAAAAAAAACAAACAAACTGGTACAGGCACTTTAAAATATAAAATAATCTCATTTAAGTTATGAGAGAACAACTAAAGAGTAATTTAGATCTAAACTAAACACTGACAGTTACCAAGCTAAACATTAAAATTCCACTTCAAAAGGCAAAGTAAGTAAGTAGATAGGCTTTTATATTATATATAGAAAATGTTGTTTTATATTGTAATGCATAATATATCTCTTTTACTAACTACCTCAGCAGATTTACAAAAACTAAATGACATCATTTGGCACACTCTCTATAGACTGTACTCGAAACTGCGACATCCCAATAGTAAGACCCAATTTCTCTCTTTTGTTCACTACACACAGTTGTAAAATGGATTGAGGGAGATCAAGAGGAATTGTTAAAAAAGAGGGCAAAAATGAAAGGAATGAACCATGCCCATAGTGACTTGACAGACTATTAACATTTCATGTATTTCAGATTCATGTGAAGAATTGCCCTATTTGTCCTACTTTGGATATTCAAATGGTAATGAATATGATTAATATTTTGAAGCTCATAAAGCTTTATATAGTTTACAGTAATCCTATGTTTGTTAAATCTTCTTTAGTACCGACCATTGTAAGATAGCACCAGAATACATCTAGAGGATTAGAAGGAGATGTGCTAAATACATGCATCAATAATGCAGATATAGAACGATCAAAATGTAAAACAAATATGTAAGTATGCATAACATTGGAGCTAAATACAAAAAGTCATTTAGTCCATCAATTTGCTTTTTTCTAATATTCCAAGGATTTGAATGGACCACAGCAGAAAGCACTGACTGAGTTAACTGGAATAGGTGACATCACAACATTCTAGAATCCCTACAGTTTAAAACTGAGCTGGAGACAGGTCAGAATTCTGTGGTGGAATTTACTGTGTAACTGTCAAATTGCAGATCTGTTGACCTGGTTTATGCTTAATATCTCTGTAATTACTGGGCCTATTCACTTGAAACAAAAACTGACATAAAGTTAAACATCTTCTCTGTCAGTATAAGAAAAGATGTAGCTATAAGCTATAATTTCACTTTTGTTAATCTTAACACTAACAAAAATGAAATTATAGTTTATAGCTTCAGAAAGTGGTGCCACTATTCAACTCCAAATCTTTGATTGCTGCCAGTTGAAAGGACATACTGCAGGTTTGTGGAATCCCAAACAAATAACGACGTCTGTGGATTTTTATTTGCGACATATCTTTCAAAAACTGTAAATCTCCCATAGAGTTATATAGACCCTTGCCTACCATCTGAGATTATGACATCATCAAATTCTAGAATGTGAACACAACCTTTTTTTTGAGTGTGTAGACAACTTCCAGTACCTTTCAATACACATAGTTGTTCTTGCACAAGATACTAGGGTCATTTGGAAAGCTTTAGCCAGTGCCACAGCGCACCCACTTTTAGTTGATTAGTTGATACACAGGGTATGTCTTTATAACCATGCACAACAAGATGGATTCTCATGATATTTGTGAGTCATGAGAATCCATCTTGAGACACTCCTGCTGTAAGGTTAAGCGATCAGGCGGACCAATCACAGAGCAGCATTGAGGTTTGTGTGTAAGCCAAAGGCCAAGCACCCAAGCGAACCAAAACAAACATGGTGACGCTGACAGACGTACTTATGCCTGTATTAGTGAAAATTTTGTTCATGAAAAATGTACAAAAGTTAAGTGCTTTGTGCATTTGTGGACAGGGAAGATGTCTGTGCTTTTCTCTCAACTGGATTTAACCAAAGTTTGATTTTTTTGGCTTATTCCGCTGTTGTGACCAATCAGATTCAAATATTTGTCGCTTTCAGTGAGAGCCTTCCCAGATTGATAAATGTGTGAACTCAATTCCGAGTGCTACACATATCAATCTGGCATGAGCCAGGTTAATATCTTTAGGCAGTAGAGAATGTATTTAGTCAACTACAGCCCTATGTGTCTTCTTTAAATAGATTGTAAAAATAACAGAATTTCAGGTTTCAAATGGCATCACAACATTTATATAAGCCATTAATATTTAATACAGATGGGAGCAGCTAAAATTAATATTGCTAAAATGCTATTATTTGTTGTAATACAGTGAGTTCATGGGTCTAGTCACAAAAAGAAATGAACAGGTTGAAAAAATGGAATTTTCTCTTAGATATTACAAGTACAATGTAATCAGTAGGGAAATCTGGCTCTTGATCTGAGAGTATGACATCATCACATTCTAGAATCTGAAAACCACTATAATAGAATACTGATCGAAATAACATGTTTTGGAAATCTACACACATCCCATAAAAAACAGTCTTGGTGAACTAGCTTCACACCTCTTTTATAAATGCTTTTCATCAGCATGGCATGACCTCACTACCACCAGGCATTTCCATTTAGCTTGCTGCAAAAACCTCCACCAACTTCAACTGTACAAAACCAAGCAAGACCTTAGCATACCCACCCACACGCACTGCAACACTCCTACAATTTACATTCAACCGCTATGACCCGATTTATTACAACAACTTTACATTTTCAAAGGAATTTCAAACCTGCAAGTCATATTTTCTCTCATGTATTCACTGCCCATCCAATTCCTTCTGCCTACTTTTTTTTTCCATTTCAAAAGGACAAACGTTTCCTCGAGTCACTCAAGCACTGCATTGGTATTCGGCTCTCAATTTAGCCCTGAGCTCGGTAGCAGTATCTCCTCCCAGCCGCTCCGGTAATCTGACACAGAGAGCACACGGAGAGGGCAAAGAGGTGCAGGGGAAATTTGGTGAACTGGAAAAAATATACAAAAAATGGTAGAGGCAAGACCAACGTGTGTGAAGAAGATATGAAGAGATAGTGGAATGGCTGCGTTACCAGTGGAGTGGCAGTATTTCAAGTATGGATTCTACAAAGCTTTAAAAAAGATTGTGAAATGGTGAAGAAGCGTTTGGGTTTTTTTTAAATAATTTGATTCCTATGGCACCTTATGGAAATTTATAGGATGGATTGCACAAATAATTTCATTCATTTTCATTCATTTGCCGTAATATTGTTGTTGTTACACTATTCCATGTACTTTCTGGTACTAGTTTGGAAGATGTCAGTATTGGTACTTATTGTTTAGTTAAGATAACGAGTGGTAGTTTTCTGACAAAGATCAGATTTAAATTTTACTTTGCAGTGAACGCTTGAATTAGGTGTTAGCTTCTCTAAATTGGTTGGGAATGGACTAAATGCTAAAGCCCCACAGCACACCTTTTTTTTTTTTCAGTGGTGTTATTTAAGAGTAAAACCCCACCCCACCCCTTTTTTTTTTTTTTTTTTTTTTTTTTTTAGAAAGGCCTAAATCAAAAGCACTCTTTGGCACTACAAAAACAGAAATAAATTGCATCCTAACTTTAAGTGGGCTTGCATATCCACAGACCTGCCAGACCTGCTTGTGTCAATGGGAATGTCCATGTATCTCCATGGAAATGTTTTTTCAACTTCCTATTTCCATGGATTCATGAAGGTTGCATGGTATTGCTTTAAAACATATCTTTATGGCGCTTCTTTTAGCAATGTGATGCTAATATGAAATTAGACTTTCTGCATTGCAACAAGAGCATTTCTTACGTAAACATTTTTTATGGTATTTGTAATAGATAACTAGACTAAATGTAAAACTAATATATTTATGTGGTGCTAATAGCAGACATACAATTTTTACTTTTAGCACTGCAATAAAAAACAGTTTTTACAAAAGAACTTTTGATTGTTAAAATGTTACAAGTTTTTTTGTAGTTATTTTCAGAAACATAAACTCAATTTCTGGTTGAAAATAGCAACCCACCATGGCACATATAATCCAGACCAACCCTATACTGCCGTGATTATCAGACTCCACTGGTGGTTGGATGGGAAAAAAAGCCATCCACTTGTAATGTTTGTAGATGCCGACAGGATGAAGGAAAGCTGAGAGATAAGTGTATTGGAGGGCGGGCTCGGCTGGGCCTGCAACTGCTGACAACGGCTAGGGGTGAAAACCTGATAAGTGGTCTAACCGAGTGAACTTGGGAGTGACAGCAGAGGAGCGATGGAATACGAAAGATAGCCTTGAGTAGGGCCCTGAAAGAAAAAAAAAATGAAAAGGTAGGAAGAGGGGAAAACGTTGAACGGAGAGAGGCATAGATGGATGAACGTGCAAGCCGATATGGAAATGCTAGCAGGAGGCAGCAGACTTGAAACAGAAGAGAATTTGACAAGGGATGACAGCCGTGGAGCACATCCCAGGGGCAAATGGAAACCGGAGCAGGCTACGTGCCGCTAACAATGGGCTTGAAGAAGAGATACAAGCAGAAAAAGGATGAAAATGAACCAGAGACCAGTCAGAAGAAGCAAGCGTTTCAAGCGGCGAAGAAATTTTCAAATATTCACCAGCTTTGATGTTAAGTATTGTTCTCCAAAAGTGTATTCAAAATAGCATCTGTGTCTGGTACTGTTGCGTGACTCATATGGTATAATTCGTTTTCGACATTCAGCAGTTCAATAACAGGCTAGAGGTAAAATCCAACTCAGCGTCTTTTCTCCAAGCAAAACTATACCTGCAAATGCTAGGATAACACACCCAAACAAGTCCACAAATGGAGTGAGTCATATGCCATCAATTTGCATGGTGAATTTCGATGGTAGCAATAGCCTAGATATGACACCGTGAAAAATACACTGAAAACGTGACTACAAAGTTTTGCTATAACTCTAAAAATACAATTGCTGTGGCAAAGCGTTACTTTATTCCATGTAACAGTAGTCTAATATATTGCCGTGGAACTTTGTAACATTTTGTGAGGCCATTTTTTTTCTCATTTTTGAATAAATTATTATAATTTTACTATATGTAGTTATAAATGATAAATAGGATGCTAATAGGCCTAAAATGTGAAATCTAAGGTCTCATTGCTAGGTGTTAGCAAAAAGGACAAGCTAGCAATCTGCAACAACATAATCAAAACTCTCACTACAAACAGACTAAACGATGTACTATTAATTGAAGCAAATGAGTTAGCAACATGCAATATTTAGTTGATATGTACAATCAACATTTGAACACATTAGCTTAACCTCCATAGCAACACCAAGATGCATATAACAATCAGATACAAATTGGGGTTAACAGTTTTACAACAACAAAGGTAAGGCCTCAGTACTAAGCCTTGTAAACATATACAGTATGCTTTCACCCTACTCAGCAACAAAAAAAAAAAAGGCATTCAATATTCAATAAACTCAAAAGGCAACACAAATGGTCTAGTAAAATAGCTCTTACCTTCTTTGCAGTACTTCCCCTTGAATCGTGTGTGGGTGCAGTCGCAGTGAACCTCCCCGTACTGAATCGAGCAAAATCCTCCATTAAAGCATGGGTTCTGTTTGGTGCAAAGATATTCCAGGTCGCTCTGAATCCCTTGGCTATTGAGCAAAGTAGGCGGTATCTCCCCGACTTTCAGGTTGGAAATCAGGCCCAGGAACGGCGGCTCATACTTCACCGTGCTTGAGGTGAGGGCGGAAAGGCGTACATCGGGCGGAATCCCACCTACGAACAAATCACTAACCACTGCCATTTCCTTCCTCTTTGATTTCACCTCCGCAACTTTCGTCTCGCCGTCGACCATCAAAAGAGTCTCCTTGAAATTCCGGGTAAGCAGGACCATATGCCAGCGATCATCATTCACGCGCGTTTCCATGTGCAACGCAGCGGGTTCGGCGCAGTGGATGGCAAAGCGGAGCTGGAGGCGCCCGTTAGCGATTAGCAACTCCAGGAAGTCGCAGTTGCCTCCGTCGTCAAGGTACAGGACCAAGGCTTTGCTAACGTTGGTTTTGATGCTAAAGCTCAACTCGCCAACCGAACCTGCTTCCCAGCGAGCGTAGCGTGCCCATTGGCCGGGAGCGCCGCCGAATTCCAACATCTTTACGGTTGTGAGGAACGTGCACAGAATCCAAAATGGCTCCAATCTTAACCTTGTCATGGTTGCTATGTTGTTACTACTTGCTAACGAACTTGATGTAGCAGACTATTTGAAAAAGATTTCAAAGTACCCCACGCAAAACTCAACAAATTTGCAGTGTATTCCGCTTTGAGAGCAGTTGTAATTCTTATCCAGACTCTCTCCTTCGTCTCTCCATCAGTTGGTGCCCCTGGGAGGAAAAAAAGAATTTGGTACAATTTGCCGTTTCCTCCAAAATCCACTCACTGAAATAGAATCTTGCTCCAATCCAATGTAGTAATATTCCAGAAATGTTGTACAGCCGTCAGAAACGTGGTTGGAAAAAGTTGGAGAATTGAAGCAAACCAGTGTCAGAAAGCACTACTGTCTGCCGAAGGATAAAATGCGATCATTGTTTTGGACTCCTCTCCTTCACGGACCATAGGGGCTCATGACGGCGTGGATTCCATCATTTTGAAGGCAGTCGGAAAGCTGGAAAAGAAAGAAGAGAAAGAGAGGAAAATGTGATTAAATTACATATTCTGAAGTTAATCTGTGTGCGTTCAAAGCCTTTTTGTGTAATTTATTTCGTGTCCCATCTTGCCTTCTGTTTTATTTTATTTTAAGATGGGCTATCTATTTAAAATGATGGTACTTGGTTCATTTAAAAGCTGACACATCAAAACCATGTTGGTAGTGTGAGCGGTGCATAGGATCTTGACATTTTTTTGCAATTATGGTAAGATGGTGTGAAGTTCTATAAAACAAAATAAAGCTGACACACTTACTAGGAAAACTAGAAAATAAATTAATGAATTAAAATACAAACAAACAATGTTCATACAACCACATGTCACTATAAATTTTCTCCTTTATGCCTTATTGTACCTGAATATTTTGGGGATCTTTAACCCTTTAATTATCAGATTGGAAACTTATAAAAGGGTGAGATACAGCACTGCTTGATGGATATTTGATAAATGTAACACAAAACATCAATCAATCGAACGGTCACTCATCGCAACCTCAACAACCACAAATTAGAAACACTTTTTTTAAGGGAAGAATGAGAATAAATGCAAAGTATTTTAAATCCAATTAATTTGCCAAAGAAAATCAAAAGATCCGATTTCCCAAGAAACTTTTCATAGTGCCAAGACTATTTTTAACAACAACAATTTCTGAAAAAGCCATCAGCCATACGCACTTTGGACAATCCGCCTTGAAACATGCACACACACACTCTCCGGACATGTGCTTGCAAACGCCAACGTCATTAAATGAAATGGGATTCCGAGTGGAGTGCAGCGGGCGAGTCAATGGCTGCATGAATAGCCAGTCTTGACCCTGGGGCCTGGCCTAATCCCTCCGCCATTATTTCTTGAGTGAGATTTAATTTGCACAAAGTCTACAATTAAAGATAGGTTTCACCCCTGCTAATGCTTTCAACAAAGATGATGTGGAGGGAGGATACTGAAAGACAGCCACATAAAAGGCAAAGTGCGCTGGGTTTTCTATATGACGAACAGCGGCAATGTTTTAAATCGTTGTTAATAAAATGGCAAAAAAGATTATGTAATTTCAATTTATGACAAGACAAATATTCTGTATGGACAAGGTATTTTGCCAATACATTGCTAACGCATTCCTTGCGTTAGCATCAACATGAGGACTTCATAAATGTGTTTCAGAATTTTAGAAGGCAAAGCAAAGTTTCGTCATGCTGATGCTAACAACAACTAGCATGCTAACAGTGGACCAGCCCTACTTCCTCGCTCACAGATGATCAGCGTGCTTTATAATTAGGGCAGACTTTACACATTGGCCTAAAATTTTGACTCTAGTATGTCTGTACTAGACAATTTTGACTGTATTGCATAAAAAGGCCCTTACTTTAAAAGGTGTTCATTATAAGACTTTGATCATCACAAACCAAAAGGTCTAGTACAAGCATTCATTATATTCCTTTCATATCAAATAAAACTGGAACATGTCAATGTAATTTTCCAATGTGTATCCAGAGCGCTATCCTTAGTAAGAGAAATTTCAAAGGTAGCCTGAGTTTTTAACTGAAATGCATGTCATCCCTCATCCAAGCGATTTTCTCAATTCAAGACTGAAAAATTAAGCATGTTCACCCTAAATCCTAGCCTAGATAACTATATTTGAAAACTTATTTTGGTGGGTTCAGATGACGTCACAACATTCTATAGGCCAGTCATATTTAATACAGATGGGGGGCAGATAAAATGAATAATGTTAAAATGCAGATTTCTCTTGTAATACAGTGAGTTCCTGGCTCTAGTCATGAGTAAAAACCCATGGATGGACCCCATTCCATAAGCTTACACAGATTCTTAGGGTGTCCATGTCCTTGTTTTTCACAGTGTCACTTATATACTGGCATACAAGTACATAGAAATGTACGTGTACAATATGCACTTGTGTATGTGGTATGTATGAAGCCTGAGTGTGTAAATGTGCATGCGTATATGTTACATGTGTGAGTATATATGTGCCTTATATAATGTTGAACATTGTGAAAAATAAATTTAATTGAATTGAAAAATGATCACGTCCAACATGTGCATATACTTTTTGAATATTCCATGTAATCAATAGGGAAATCTGCCTCTTGACCTCCATTTGGGATTATGACATCATCACATTCTAGAATCTGAAAACTGCTGATAAATTATACAGTTGTAACAGACGTACTGTATATATCCGTAGGAAATTGCATTAATAAAGAACTGTTTTAATGTGTCCAAATTCACTGCAGCATTTAAGGTGATAAGGGGTGGTCCGTTATTTGTCAGTAAAGAAAAGTACCATTTCATAATAACTTCACTTCAATTAGTCTTAATAAAACATGAACAAAGAACAAAGATAAGTCCGCTGTGTACTGCCCGCATCTAATTATAGAGCTATAATCAGGAAGAGCG
>KN476562.1:8098-35628 GCA_000787095.1 Periophthalmodon schlosseri
TCGTACTGGTGGAGGCAGGACGACAGCGCCATCCGCAGTCCGACTTCTTCAGGACCGTATCCCAGGTGTGTGTGAGTAAAAAAGCCCCCTCGTCCCGGTTTATAGAGGGAGAGCGCTAGTGAGGAGTCCAAACGGTCAGGTATGAAACCAACTAAACCTTGGTCTGAAAAAAAAATATTAAAATAAATGAACGGAAGTCCCTCAGTGGACTCCACCAGACACAGACACGACAGTTTCACTTCTCCTTGTGCGAATCAGATGGAAGGAGGAGCTGTTTACATACGTTTTACATACAGTTCAAATATACAAAAAAATAGTTAGTTTTTTTTCTCAGAATATGTCATATTTGTACAAGGTCTGAACTCTATAACTAGAGTTTATATGTTGACAGGAGCAACTAAATACTGGTTAAGGTGATGCCAATGATTTTAGCACATGGTTTATTTATTTTGTTTTTTTCAGTTGTTTCTGTTTGGAACAATTTCTCTTTTTAGATGCATTTCGTGTTCATATATTTAGTAAATGGGTACAAAATAAAGCAGCAGTTTGAATCTTGCTCTCAACGTAAACATCATTGGTTGAGCGGTCCACTGACTCACAGGTTGGCGGTGCGATTCCAGCTCCCACAGATGAATACTGTCATTGTGTTTTTGGGCAAGACGCTTAACCCACCTCACCCTCAGTGTCCCGTACACTGGTGTATGAATGTGTGTGTGAATGGGTGAGTGGTTCCTTGATGTAAAGTGCTTTGAGTGTCTTGAAGGTGGAAAAGAGCTGTATAAAAAGGTGACCATTTATTTACCGTTTAATATTTCCTGAGCGTACTGTACGTTGTAAACTATTCTCAGTTTTAATAGAAGGTGCCAACTTCCTGTGTTTACTCCGCAGAACAACGCAGACCAAGTGGCTTTCCAAGTGGGCGGAGGTCTTCTGGCTCTGGAGCAGATCTTACAGGTCATCACTGCTGCGTCCACCCCCAACGCAGCCACCCGTATCCCTGTCAAGTGAGTAAATGATATTTAATCAGCCCTATTGTGCTTGTGTCTCTCTATAGTTATAATCTCTGACACCTGTGGATCATTATGTTATAATTTGGATATTTTAAATTGCAATATTCACCTAAAACAACTTAATAAAAGAAACAAGTCCGCTGACTTCCGCGTTAGAAAACTGCGGTGCCCAGTGGGAGCTGACGTCGCCGTAAACGTCATCACAACAAATTTTGTCGCGCCCCTTATGGACAGCTGCACATCACATCTAGCAAGTAGCAGATTTTTGTATCAAAATGATGACGCGACGCTGCCGAATCCTACGAGTATCACCGATTAAAAAAGTGAAGTGGAGGTGAAAATGGGGGTAGAAAATAAGCGATTAAAGATTACTCAAACATGAATCACTCCAAATACAACTTCAGGTGAGTAAATAGTGAGAGGGAAACAACTATAACATGGTTAAAAGAATATCTGTGTAATCCCTCAGACGTCCAGGTATGATCCATAGTAAAAGAAAAATTCAAGTCTGTCCACTGAATTCCACCTTGTGATGTCATGTGGTAATACAGGAAGTGCTCCACTGTGTTTTTAATCTCCACACACCTTCACTAGAATCATTTGAGTAATTTCAGCTCTGGAATTTCCAATCTCTACTTATTAAAAGTAAAATGAGCTTTTAACATGAACTTTATGACATCACAAGGTGGAACAGAGCATTTTGAGCTTTGGAGATGTAGACAGACTAATAATAAAGTGTTACTCAAACATGTGTGAATGAAACAAAACACGACTTTGGGTATGTTTTTGAGGAGGTAACAACATTATAATATGATTTAAAGCTCACAAAATTACCAGTTTTGCATAGTTGGCCCATTCGTCTATTTACAGCAGTTGTTGGTCCTGGCTTGTCACATGACTGGAGCGTCTCGTGTATCGGAGTTGCTCTTTTGGTTTGATTTCAGGATGTTTTCAGCGCCCGCCGTGTCCGATTTCCTCCCTTCCCCTGCCCTTCCGTGTGCCCACAGCCGGACTACACGTCTCACACTCTCAGAGGGTTTTGCCCAGATCAGTGGCAGACTCAAATGAAATGCCACTTGACGATCCCTGAATGGGGGGATTGTTTGGTGGCATAGGGACATGGATTCGCCTTTTGTTTTGGCATAGGTTCTATTTCCTCCCTCAGACACACATTTAGCCTGTTTAAGGGGCAGGGACTGTGACTCCAGCCAGGACCTGCTACCGTCCAGGAACACACAGGAAGGGGTCGGAAATGTAAAACTCATAGACTGTGTAAAGAAGTGGACTGAGTGAGTGTGACGTCACCCACAGCGTTCGGCTCCAAATGAAGCTCATCGAGGCCGGAGCAGTTATAGGGACCAATTTGGAGCTGAGTTGCTTATTAGGAATTCTGACGAGTATCATAGCAACCAAAGAGCCAATCCAGAGCGAGGCTGTTGAAGGTAACGCCCCTTCCCACTCGCTGGTTTAGCAGGAAACGGGCTCTTACCGACACTGTCAATCAAACCTGCTGCTAACGCTAGTGGGAGCAACCTGAGTGAAATAAGGCAGCTGATTTGTCTCTTATTAATGTTCATATCTGGAGTTACAGACACAATAGCAAAATAAAAACCCTAGGATCATGTAGAGCGGGTTAATACGAACATTTAAGACCAAAATGACGAGTCTGACAGCAGCAGTTACAGAGAGAGGAGCCACAGTTTTTTATTTGGAACAGTGTTTGCGTACACTGGTGTAAATAAATAAGATCCCTTTCTTAAATTGTTCTTGAAATGAATTTGGGTTGGGTGACTACTGACCACCCATGCAGAGATCTGAGGAGCTGTGAGGATGGGCGGGTTTAATGTCTCCTCCACCCATTCGACTCCGGAAATGGCCCTAGAATACACTGTAGGCAATAGAAAGATAATACACGGAGAAAACACAATGGCACAGTGTCTTTCTTGTTGCCTCAATAGCTTTTGACAGTGATAAATTGGTTCAAAACAGATTAGGTTAGTGGTGTACGCCAGCGGCAGTCAGCTGTGGTCACTGTAGGGCCCTGTTCAGCAAAACCTGTGTAAGGTAATGACACATAATTAACACAGGATCAGGGAAATCACTGTTGGAATGAACCAGTCTCTTCAAACCTTTTGTGCAACACGAGACAGGTGAGCGTTGCACTTTATAAAACGATTCACCGCAATGAGCCGCTGAAAAAACAGGTGGTGAGGGGGAGGGGCTATCAGGTGTCGGCCAATTAGGTGAAAAGAAAAACCTGCTACGTTACAGTATCATGATAACGGTGTATAATATGTTAAATTCACTAAAGAAGTACGAAAGAGGAATGTCATCTGTCTTCTTTGGGTTACCTATAGACACCTGGACACTTGCTATAGGCTAGTTTACCCATAGACTGTACAAAGAAGTGGACTAAGTGAGTGTGGCGTCACCCACAGCAGTTAAAGGGGCGAATTATGGAGCAGAGTTGAAGGTAACGCCTTTTCCCACTTTTCCCCGCTTAGCAACGCTGTCAATCAAACCTGTTGCTAACGCTAGCGGGACTGACTTTGGTAAAGAAGGCGCATGATTTGTCTGTTATTAATGTTCATATCTTGATTTAAGGACAGAATAGTGAAATACAAACACCAGGATCATGTAGAGCGGGTTAATACGAACATGAGCTTACCCCTGGCTATTACCCTGTGAGGAGGTATCAGGAGCAGATGCCCGAGCTGCCACATTTGGCCTCTCCGCACCCGACGCCCTCGAGCTCAGCCACTGACTCACTAACTCCATATAATAAACAGTACCACTGACAAACAGAAGCCTTGACTCTGACATGCACTGGGACAAATCCGTGAACTGCAGTGAACCAATCTCCTGCAAAGGTCATTCAGAAATCAGCCTTTAGCAGAGCGCCCCCTACTTGTGAGCTTAACGCCATGTTCTAATGCTGTTACCTCAAAAACATACCTGGAGTTGTGTTTCATGTTTCATTCACACATGTTTGAGTAACACTTTATTATTAGTCTGTCTACATCCCCAAAGCTCAAAATGCTCTGTTCCACCTTGTGATGTCATGACGTGGTAGTTTTCAAGTTAACAGCTATACCTTTTACTGTTAGTTCAGTAGAGTTAGTTCCATTCCAGGGCTGAAATCATCCAAAAGATTCTAGTGAAGGGGAATGGAGTTTAAAAACACAATGGAGCACTTCCTGTATTATTGTGTGAATGAAACAAAACACAACTCAACACAAACAACATTAAGACATTGTTCAGAAAATAGCCCGTATTTTAAAACAACATTAAAACATTGTTCAGAAAATAGCCCGTATTTTCTGGAGTATAAGTCGCACCAAAAAATGCATAATAATGAAGAAAAAACATATATTTCACATATAAATTGCAACTTCGTATAAGTCGCAGCCCTGGCCAAACTATGAAAAAAGTGCGACTTATAGTCCAGAAAATATGGTAATATGGCCCTTTAATTTGCGTTTAACATCACATTCTCCATTATAAGCAGTTTTGTGTGTTGTTCGTTGGATGTACACGTAGCAAAATTATAACATTGTAAAAATATGTGATATGTTGGAGAAGCCTGACTGACATTAACGCTCTGTCTGTGTGTCCTCAGGTCTCTGTGTGCTGCAGTCAACACGTATTATCTGGCCTGTGCCTCCTGCCCTCCCACCTGCTCCTATGTCCTGTTTAGCAACAAGATCGCCCTCCTCATGGACCTGCTACTGCACCAGCTCACGGTAGGTTCAGGAAGTGACAGGATTCAAGATTTAAGATTTTTTTGTCAAAGAAAACAACAAATGTACCGTATTTTCCGGACTATAAGTCGCTCTGGAGTATAAGTCGCACCAGCCAAAAAATGCATAATAATGAAGAAAAAACATATATAAGTCGCACTGGACTATAAGTCGCATTTTTTAGGAAAATTTATTTTACAAAATCCAAGACCAAGAACAGACATTTTATCTTTAAAGGCAAGTTATAATAATAACAATAAAATAGAGAACAACAGGCTGAATATCAGTACATCACGCTAACGTAACACATTTATATTTATTCAGCTACATGAAGCACAGACAACGAACTGAACACGTGTCTGGTGTGTTAACGTAAGATATTAACAGTTAATCAGACTTAAGTATAAAACACAAGCTAACAAGTTTACCAAACTCTCGATCTCACTCCAAATCACTAAATCCATTGAATTCTCATCCTCTGTGTCGCTTCTGAACAACTCCGCCAACTCTGGAGGTAGATGAAGCACCGCGTAGTAGATACTGGTACAAGCCTAGAGCGCCCTCATGTGGTTGTCAGTGTGACAATAACGAATATCTCATGTGGTGTCAGTGTGACAATAACGAATATGTGAAATTATATATTTTAATAATTTCACATATAAGTTGCATCTGAGTATAAGTCGCACCCCCAGACAAACTATGAAAAAAGTGCGACTTATAGTCCGGAAAATATGGTACATGTAGAGCAGGGGTGGCCCAACTACAGCCCAAATGCAGCCCTCAAGCCTCCTGCTAAATTGGCCCAAATTTAAGTAGTTCTACCTTTATAACCTCATTAATATCTTGCATTGTGATACAGATCTCAGATTTGTGTTTCAAGCCTTATTAAAGGTACATTTGCTCTGTCAAAACTGTGTAAAATGCACCATCTGAAAGACTCACTGTAATGACGTTGGGCCGTGGCCATCTGCTTCCATTATGTTTCAATATGCGGCTCGCTGTGAAGTTTGGACACTCCTCGTTTAGAGCGTCAAACACTGAAGCGTTTTGATGTAAATTGCAATAAAAAAGGTTCAGGAGCCCATACAATAACCCCATAATAACCCCAGTGTGAACATGAGCACAGTAATGACATCAGCGCCGCACACGTGTAAAAAACAGGAACAGTCTTAGCAGCATCGTTAATATTAAAGGGCGTCACATGGACATACGGTCAGATATGTGGAGTTTATTATTTCTGACAGGAGATTAGAGGATCTACATCTTAATTTGACCCGTAGGGGGCACTGTTACACTCATATTTATAAACTGACTAGGAAAAAAGGCGACAGTAGCTCAGGTGGCAGAGTGTTTGTCCACTGATTTGAAGGTTGGCAGTTCAAATTGATTGAGTGGTCAGATCCACTGACAGGTTGGTGGTGCGATTCCAGCTCCCACAGATGAATGCTGCTGTTGTTGTGTCCTTGGGCAAGACGCTTAACCCGCCTCGCCCCCAGTGTCTGTGTGTTGTGTCCTTGGCAAGACGCTTAACCCGCCTCGCCCCCAGTGTCTGTGTGCACTGGTGTGTGAATGTGTGAGTGAATGGGTGAGTGGTTCCTTGATGTAAAGCGCTTTGAGCCTTGAAGTTGGAAAAGCGCTGTATAAAAATGTGACCTTTTTACCATTTATGAAGTATAACTATAAAAACACTGTCTCACTGGAACATTATAGTGGATGGTTTTACATCGAACTTACAACTAATGGTTTGTCTTGTTTTGTGTTTTTAATACATTTAATATTTTAGCTCTTCGTTCCAGACGAGGATAAGTCCATATTTGGGCGCACTGTAAACAAACTGGTGTTTGAAGGTTTGACCACAGGCCTGCTCCAGACCATTTCTTCCATCCTCTCGTCCCTTTGGCCTCCATTTAATGAAAGTGGGGAGAGAATTTCCTCCCCAGATGTTAAAAATAAGAACTCTGCCACAGACGCCTTCAACACTCGCACCCAAGACCTCATCAGGTATGTCGTAATCTACACCAAAATGTTACGACGCTGATAATCCCCTGTACTTTTTTCCTTCCTGGGAATGACGCCGTGTTCTCTCTCTGTCTCAGCTATGTGGTCAACGTGGGTTTAATCGATAAACTGTACGGCGTCTTCTTGTCTATCCAAAGTCCTGTCGACGATTGTCCTAAAATGTCTTCATTCCTTCGAGAAGCGTCCGCTCTGCTCCACAACATTTGTAAACTGTGCTTCGTGGTAACTGGACGGTGAGTAGTTCTGCGTGTGTCATAGACTGTATATATAAATGAACAGAATTAACCTGATAGCTGCTGCGGTCCAAATAGGAAGTGATCATGTGCGCGCTTCCGGCTCCATCGACTCGGCACCCATTTACTTTCTATGGAAAAGTCATCGCCCCTCTCTCTGTAGCTGCTGCTGTCAGACTCGTCATTTTGCTCTTAAAATGTTCGTATTAACCCGCTCTACATGATCCTGGGTTTTTTATTTCACTATTTTGTCCGTAAATCAAGATATGAATATTAATAGCAGGCCAATCAGGTGCATTCTTACCCCAAGGTCACTCCCGCTAGCGTTAGCAACAGGTTTGATTAACAGTCTTGCTAAGCGCCCACCCCCTGCCAAACCAGTGGTGCGGGTGCCAAACCATGGTGCGGGCGGGAAGGGCCATTACCTTCAACAGCCTCGCTCTGGATTGGCTTTTCGGTTGCTATGATACTCGTGGTCGGGATTCCAAATATGGAACTCTGCTCCAAATTGGCCCCTATAACTGCTCTGGCCTCGATGAGCTTCATTTGACTGGAGCCGAACGCTGTGGATGACGTCACACTCACTTAGTCCACTTCTTTACACAGTCTATGGTTATATCAGGATAAGTATTTCATATTTATTGACTTAAAAATTGTGCTTTTGACTTTCCAGCGCTGCCAGCATCTTTGACAACAAGCGTCAGGACCCGAGTGGCCTGAGCAGCCTCCTGCAGAGCACGGACCTGGTGGGCGTGGTCCACACTCTCTACTCCATCCTGCTGCACACGTTCCCCGAGTCCTCGTCCCACTGTCAGGAGCCCTACAGCTCTGGGGTCATACAGGTGGCTTTGAACGGCATCCGCTTCCTCAACAGCTTCGCCCTGCTCGATCTGCCGGCCTTCCAGGTAAGCACCCGAAACACACGTGCAATCCAGACGAATACACTTATTTTTACGTTTTTTAATGTATTTATTATTGCATAGGTCTATAGTCTTGTTACCACTTCAGCCTTTCATCTAAAAAAAACTATTATACTATTATTTTATTAATGATAAACAAACAAAACATTTTCATAGATTCTGTAGTATTGATACTTTGCAGTGATCTCGTTGGGGGTGTTTTACATGTAGGTCTATGGTGGAACAATGCACACATTAGTAAACACAGCCAAAAAAAGTTATAAGATAGTCTCAACTCAAAAAAATACAAAATGGATTTAAACACATTTTGATGACATGAGCTGCAAAGTATCAATAAAAGTATCACTTAAACGATTTTCTTCCAGCTCGTTTTTTGGACTAAAGGGGGCGGTGATGAGCCTTTGGGGGTGTCCATAGTTTTATTTATTAACATGAAACCCGTTCAGTCCATTCTAGGAGCTGAGGGCTTGTCTCTGGCCTTCCGTCACGTGGCCAGCTCCCTGTTGTGGTACTGCAGCCAGCACTCGTCACAGGCTCTACTGCACGAAGTCATCATCTGTGTGGGCTACTTCACCGTCAATCACCCCGACAACCAGGTACGTTCAGCTCGTCACAACCCAACCTTTAAAAGAACTTTACTTTGGTCATCACAAACAGACCTGGAGTTGTTTTGTTTCATTCACACATGTTTAACACACAAACCCTGCATATTTAGGCTGAGTTCTTTCTCTCAAACAGAAAACACTCTGTTCCACCTTGTGAGGTCATGTGGTGATGCAGGAAGTGCTCCACTGTATTTTTAAACTCCACACACCTTCAACAGAATCATTTGGATGATTTCAGACCTGGAATTGCCAATCTCTACTGAACTAAAGGTAAAAGGAGCTGTTAACTTGAAAACTACCAATTCATGACATCACAAGGTGGAGCAGAGCATTTTGAGCTTTGGAGATGTAGACAGACTAATGAGCATTTTGGCTTTGGAGATGTAGACAGACTAATAATAAAGTGTTACTCAAACATGTGTGAATGAAACAAAACACAACTCCAGGTCTGTTTTTGAGGAGGGAACAGCGTTAGAACATGACTTAAACCTCACAAGAGTCAACTTTGTATATTATAGGACCTTTAAACATTCAAACATTAATTCACAAGACCTTCTGTCTGAGGCCCTCTGCCCCCTCTGGAGGTGTAGGGCCCCTCTGGAGGTGTAGGGCCTCTCCCTCTGGAGGTGTAGGGCCTCTCCCTCTGGAGGTGTCGGGCCTCTCCCTCTGGAGGTGTCGGGCCCCTCTGGCCCCTCTGGAGGTGTGGTTGTTGTAGCTGTGGGTGACAGTGGGGTGGTGTTTGGTTTCTCTTGCTCAGACTTGCAGACCTAAGCTCTGGGGCTCACTGTAATCACAGGTGAATCATTTTAGGTGATGAGATTTGGGATCTCTGACCTGTCTGACCTTGAGCTGTTGTTTGGAGCTGTTGACAGGTTAAACCTTTTCAATTCCTGTTTGTATTTTAAATCTGCGAGTTATTTGACATTGTGGAAATGTTAAGAAACCAATTTTCTGAAGCATTCGCCTCATGCACGCAACATGTACAAACAGCAACAAACAGCAAGAAAACAAAGCACTTTATTCCTTCATTCTGACCCTGCCAAACGTGACTTATGTTTTTGCAGTTTGTCTGATTCTTAGAGCGACAGTTCATTTCTTTGTAATATTTTTAACAATCCTCCTACAACAATATACTGTATATATGTTAATCACTATTACAGCAGTGTGCAGTTATAACTAACCGCTAAGTACACTGCCAGTCAAAAGTTTGGACACACCCTCATCATCTCATTCAGTGTGTTTTTTCTTTATTTTTACTACCTTCTACATTTTATACACAAACAGAAGACATCTAATATATGAAGCAAGATGTATGGAATTATGTAGTAAAGGAAAAAAGTTTAATAACTCAACTACAAATTGTATGAATTATGTAGTAAAGGAAAAAAGTTTAATAACTCAACTAAATATTGTTTTTATATTTCATATTCAAATCCTCAGAGTCTTGCCTCTTTGCTTTGTGGAGTTTATCCTTCTCTCAATGAGCTTCAAGATGAAGTCCCTGAGATGGTTTTCACTTCACAGCTGAGCCTCAGGGTCAAGAAATGGCAAAAGTGTAAATCAGGGTTCAGAGCAAACGGTGGCTTCTTAAATGTAATTAATCTAAAACAAGTTTGGAGTTATTTTGAGTTTATATTGTGTTTCCTACATTCCATATCTGTTCATTCATAGTTTTGATGTCTTCAGTGAGAATCTGCATGGAAATAAAGAATAAATACAATCATAGACTGTATATATAAATGGACATATCTAACCAGCCGCCGCGTTCCAAATGGAAAGAGCTCATGGGCGCACTTCTGGCTCCAATTCACTTTACATTAGAAAACTGTGTCCCCTCTCTGTACCTGCTGCTGTCAGACTCGTCATTTTGGTCTTAAAATGTTCGTATTAACCCTCTACATGATCCTGGGGCTTTTATTTTTCTATTTTGTCCGTGATTCAAGATATGAACATTAATAACAGACAAATCAGGCGCCTTCTTTCCCTGAGGTCGCTCCCTGCTAAACCAGCAGTGCGGGCGGGAAGGGGCGTTACCTTCAACAGCCTCGCTCCAGATTGGCTCTTTGGTTGCTATGATACTTGCGGTTTGAATTCCAAATATGGAACTCCAAATTCACCCCTATAACTGCTCTGGCCTCGATGAGCTTCATTTGGAGCCGAACGCTGTGGGTGACATCACACTCACTCAGTCACTTCTTTACACGGTCTGTGGTCTAAACTTTTGACTGGTCGTGTATAAAATGATTCTTTGCATATTTAATCCTTAGAATCCCCCTGCGTTTGTGTTGCAGGGGATGGTACAGTCCGGTCGCCAGCCCAGCGTCCTGCAGAGGCTTTGTCAGTTGCCCTTCCAGTACTTCAGTCACCCCGGCCTCATCCGCGTCCTGTTCCCCTCGCTGATCTCCGCCTGCTACAACAACGCCCACAACAAGGTCATCCTCCAGCACGAGATGAGCTGTGTGCTGCTGGCCACGTTTATACAGGTGAAACATCAACGAATGCATACGATACTCTCATGTTCTCTGGGGGTGTGACGCTAACTGAAGGCACTGCTCTGTTAGAAGCTGTTTGACTTTAATCTGAGCTTTATTTTAACACAATCTGACCACAAAGAGCTGATTTAGCTGGAGCTACAACAGTTGAGCTGATTTGTGCTGTTAAACAAGTCCCTCTCAAATAACATTACAGTCACAAGCTAGCTAGCATTAGCATTAGCATTAGCCAACAGTTTTCCAGTGAGTCACTCTCACCTTTTTGTCGTAAATCAAACTCCTGAACAGGACCATGAGCTCGGACTGACCACAGGCTCCTGAAAATGTGCTGTTTGAATCCATTTTGTGCTTTTTCTTGAGTTTTCAGACGATCTTAAAACTTTTTGGCAGTGTTTGCTAATGTGCGCATCATGTCTCCATGGTAACGGCTGAACATTCCACCATAGAGATACATGTAGAACACCCCAACACATCAATAAACAACATAGGTCTAATATAAGTAGCTCTATTGTTTGATTGACGGGTAAAAACATTAAGACTGAGCAGAACTTTACCTGTCCAGCCAGAACCGCACCTTTGACAAAACTTTACAAAGACGAGTGGGTCTGGAGCTGTGTCCCGTCTCCACGATTCCAAAGGGAGAGATTGACGGGCGGATTAACCAATCAGAGAGACACATGGTCCATTTGGGTAAAAACAAAGATGGCGGCTTACATGTGAAAAAGGGAAAAAAAACAACATAAACGACTGAGAAAGAGCAGATTTTGCAGAATCAACAATGGAAGCATCAAATTCTGAACGATACGAGAGCAAAGGTCGTACAGATGACATCACAACATTCTGAATTTTTAGAATGAGTGGCGACATATGAGGTTATATGCGGAATAATGACATTTTCTTCTGTAAAAACTCAAAACACTAAATCTAAAATGTGAAAGAGCTGCAACAAATTAATATCAGGAATAAAAGTCTACAACGCTGCGAGATATTTAGTTTGTACCTGACTGTAAAACAAGAAAATGAACCGCAGGGACACTGCAGACACGCTCACATTCACTGACACAGACTTTGGATCAGACACAGAAGAAATGAACCTTTCTCTCCATAAAGAACATGTCTCTTTGCCTGACCAGCCCCTCCGTCTACATTCTGATCCAGTCTAGAAGGGTCTGGAACTGGACAATAGAGGCTGACAACCCTCTGTCCGAACATGAGACGGTCCAACCACAGTCGCTCATTTGTATCACGTGTTTCTCAAATGCAGAAGACGTCTCCTCTCCAAAATTCTTCTAACATTTAGAACTAAATATAGAACTTATTTTACCTGAGTTACCTGAGAGTTTGGTGCTTCTATTGTTGCTTCTGCCAAAAGTTTCTCAGTTCTTTATGTTGTTTTTTTCTCTTTTTCACACGTTAGTCGCCATGTTTGTTTTTACCCAAATGGAGCATGTGTCTGATTGGTTAATCCGCCCGTCAATCACACCCTAAGAAATGAGAGAGACGGGACACGGCTCCAGACCCACTCGTCTTTGTAAAGTTTTGTGTGGTTCTGGCTGGACAGGTCACATGTTTCCGTGTCTGTGCGCTGAGGATATAAATAGTTGTAGGGTGAGCTGAAGTGTCCTTTATCTCCTCCATCGTTAGCTAACAAGCTAACCACGCTCTGCACAGTCTCAGCAACAACGGAGAAACTACTTTCAGTTTCCATTTTGCTGTGTAAAGCTCATTTGGAGAAAAAAAAATTGCTCCAGAGACATAAATGAGTCAGTAAAAGGCATAGAAACACATTTTGTCTGTCGTGCCGTGTCAGAAACGCTGTGGGGCATTTTTCAGATAAAATGATGTCACCGCAGAACCTATCGGCGGGTTTCAGATGACGTCACAACATATAGACATATAGATATTTAATACAAATGGGGGGAATCTGAAATTAATGTTTTTAAAATGCAGATTTTTGTCGCAATATAGAGAGTTCTGGAGTTTACTCATGAACAGAAACGATCACGTTGAACATTTGTGCGTTTGCCTTTTAGATATTACGTGGTAAAGTGCAGCGTTATCAACAGGAAAAACTGTCTCTTGCCCCCGTCTGAGAGTATGACATCATCACATTCTAGATATTCTTTGGATTTTTGGAGAGGAAATGTGGTCTGCATCTGAAAGGCACGTGACACTGTGGTTGAAACGAAAGCTCACGTTTGGACAGGGGTTTGTCGCTTTGCTCCGATTCCAGGCCTTTGGGGATTTGAACAGAGTGTAGAACCAGCCTCGTTTGGTGCTTTTGCTTCTCGGCCTGGTTTGAAGCTACCACAAAAAGCTCCCTGAAGATTTTTTTTTTTTTTCTGAAACTACAGGTGTCCATAAAGAGTCTTATGAATTTAAAAATGTAATTACAAAAGTGTTTGATCAGATATTTTAATCAGACTTTTTCTGCTGTTCTCAGTGGTTTCCAAAGTGTCTGACCTCATTTAATCCACCTCTATGTGGGCAACATTAGTGTCACGAAGCTCATCAAGACGGGACTGGGTTTCATGCCGTGTTTCTCTGTAGCAGAGCCTCATCAGTGGTTCAATCTCATCTGTATCTGTGGCTTTATTTCAGTAATGTCCCGTATCTTTGTTCCAAACACGACATCTTTAACACAGCCCCACAGAACCATGACACACACTGTGCTTCTCTTGAGGAGGAGACATTTCTTAGGGGTTCGTTCAAAAAGACGCCTCTTTAATCAACAGGACGCCTGAACTACAAAAATGCAATGTGATTAAAAACGTTTATAACCCCTGATACAACAGAACGAGCCTGATGAATATATCTTATTAACTGTAAATGAAGCGTGTTTCAAGTGTTTGTTTCACCTTGTGCTGTTCTCAGGACTGTGCTGCAAACGAGAAAGAATCCGACAACAAGACCAAGCAAACGGGTAAGTCATGAGACGGCGGGATCCGGATCTCATTTTTTAAAAGAATCGAATCTTTTTCTTTCCAATTTTTATGCATTTTTTACTGATTAACACTGAACCAGCACAAGAATCAGCTCTGGAGCGGAGCAGGCGACACCAGTGAGAGATTTGTGCACAAAAAAACACATTTGGCATCGTAATATCAGTTAGTGTAAAAATGTGAAATGTTAAAACTAACGTATAAAAAAAAACTAACACATAAGACAAGGGACAATCACCGCGGGATGTATGACCCTTACAGTTATTTAAAGACATTTCGTAAGTTTGTCCTTTTGTCCATTTCTCTTGTTCCTCCTGAGTTGTCCATCTGTGTGTCATAATTTCCATTTCAATTCACATTTCCATTTCGTTCACAAGTTCTATCCGTTCCTTACATGTGTCTTATTTCTGGTTTACACCATTTTCTTGCAGGCTGCTAATAGTATCTTCAACCAGTCGGCGTCCTCCTTAAAAACTATAGCACAGATGTTTTCTTGGTACAGAACTACACAGGTTTTGAGAAGCACATATCCCAGTGCCTTCAGTATTATTGAGTTTACATTATCCCAAAACCATACAATTTTTGAGCATAACCAAAAGAAATGTGAGTGATTTACTTGCACATCTCCACATTCTCTCCAACAAGGCTGTATTCTAAACATATATTTACTTGTAATTCGAATTATATTTTTCCAACAATGCTCCCTCCAAACTCTAGATGTCGTCGTGGTTTGTTGGGCTCAGTATCAGTTTAGTTTTTAAGTTTCTGTCAGATTCTTCATAATTCCAAAGTGTAAACTCTCTCGCTCTCAGTTTGAACCATTTCAAACACATCTGAGCCTCGTCGTTTCTCTCTGTGATTAGTTTGTAGATAAAATGAGTTCTTACATTTGCTTCTGTCATATGAATAAATATTAAAAAGAGCCAGTCTTATGAACGGCTCTTTGAAACTTAACCAAAAGACTTGGATCCCACAACTGGACTGAAAAGTAAAAGTATTTTATTATTGTCTGAGACCTGCTGAAAAGGCTGAGGGTTTATTTTTAACACGTTCATAATTTGAAAAAACAAAAATGTATAAATAAAAACGTAGAAAAAAAAATCATCTATTCAATTTCTGTTTCTGTTGAACAAAATTCAGCTCAAATCTTTATCAAAATCACCACATTTGAAGCTTCATATGACTCAAAATCTGCACGAAATACTTTTACTTTTTACTCTTTAAGGACATTTTTAAACAGGTACTTTAATACTTTTACTCACGTAGATTTTTCATGTGATATTTTTACTTTTACTTGAGTATTTTTTTGCTCCATTATCTGTACTTCTACTTAAGTAACAGAATTGAGTACTTCTTCATTCAGCTGTTTAGTTTTTGTGATAGTTTTTGTGGTTTAAATCTGCTCTTGGGTTTTCGTGTCAGTGGCGTAAATGAGTTTCAGTATCATCGTTTCTCGTTTATATTTACTTCAGCGACATATCGAACCTCAAAAACTGTTCTGGTGACAGTCCTCGGCTTGAACCTCGCTCTGTCTCATGATTCCAGTTCCTCCGGTGCCGGACTATGGGGAGCTGTCCATTCGTTTTCCCAGAGACCAGTGGGACTCCGCGCTCAAGTTCTTCCTGCAAAAGGAGCAGTCATAAACACTACACTTCTCTGCTTGTTTCCGTCACTCGTTTTGGATCAAGTTTCGCCTTTGCACACCACACGTTCTGCTCATCATTACGCTGTTAAATCGTTTTACTGTTTAATGTTTATAGTTAAAGCTGTTTTATTAATATATAAGTTTAAACCTGTGAATGCTGTAATCCCATAACGATGAATGGTTTAATGTTCTGTCGCCTTGTTGGGAAAAGTACATCTGTATCTCTCATGTTGTGTTCCATTTTGTTTTTGACAGCACTAAATAAATGTTTATTTATTGGTTTATTTAATCTTCTTATCCTTGTTTTTGTTCCAGACTGAGTTTAGTTTTGACAGTTTCGTTGCGAGTTTGAGTTTAGTTTCATTGTGAGTTTGAGTGAGTTTAGTTTCATATTTGATGGTGAAATAAATGGGAAAGTGAATATTCTATTTATTTATGTTTCTTTAGCAGAAAAACATTGATCCAAAGTTGGACAAAACATGATTTCGTTAGTTTTTGTTTGATTTCATAATCTCACATCACAAACATCTTATATTTATCATTAGAGTATTAAGCAGTGGTGGAAAGTAAAAGTATTAAAGTACAGTACTTAAGTAAACATTTTAGGTATCTATACTTTACTTAAGTACATTTTACAGTGAACACTTTTTACTTTTACTTCACTACATTTGAGAGCAGTATCTGTACTTTCTACTCCACTACATTTTTGAACTGGACTGAAAAGTAAAAGTATTTTTTATTATTGTCTGAGACCTACTGAAAAGGCTGAGGGTTTATTTTAACACGTTCGTAATTTGAACAAAACAAAAATATACAAATAAAAACGGATAGAAAAAAACGATCGAGTCAATTGTTTCTGTTGCACAAAATTCAGCTCAAATCTTTATCAAAATCACCACATTTGAAGCTTTATAAGACTCAAAATCTGAGTGAAATACTTTTACTTTTTACTCTTTAAGGACATTTTTAAACAGGTACTTTAAAACTTTTACTTAAGCAGATTTTTCATGTGATAAATTGTTTTTGCTCCAGTATCTGTACTTTTACTTAAGTAACAAAACTGAGTATTTCTTCCATCCCTGGCGTTTAAGATTAAAAAGAGTTATTAACATTTTTGTCCTTTTTCCTGTTCTTTTTGGGGAAATTTTCTTTGTATATTTGCATTTGGGTAAATTTGCATCATTATTAATATTGAGGAGGGTCAGATAAACAAACTAAAGACAAAATAAAACTTTTGATTTGACTTTTTACACAGAAACAATGCAAAAATTTTTTTTAAAAGTAACGGTGAAGTGTTCTCTGGGATAAAAGAAAAAAAATGACTCAACAGTTTGAATTTGAATTAGATCTATGGAGGATTTTAAGTTTTATTTTGACCCTGACACAATGACACAGACCACAGCAGATGTCCAGTCGTTTTTATTATCGCCTTTCCAAAAATCTAACTATGGACTGAAACATGAACCAAGCTCATCAGTTTCTGATTGCATAATTATGTAATAAATATTTATAACATTATATTTACGCAGTGACGGTCTGTTTTCTCATGTTCACAAGTTCCGTATGAGTCTGATGAGCTCCAACGTGGTTTTAATGTCTCGTAAATTCCCCAGAATGTTGCGTTTTAATCAAAAGTGTGTCTCCCGTGGGCCATAACACAGGACGCCTCACGTATCTCCAGGACTGAGGACCAGGCTGCTGTGTGTGTCTGAAGAAAGAGACACGTCACTGCCCGAGGAGCTGCTCTGAGAGTCCGACAACGACACCTGAACAGAGACACAGAGAGCACGAGGACACCTGAACATTAACACCTGAACATTAACACCTGAACATTAACACCTGAACATTAACACCTGAACATTAACACCTGAACATTAACACCTGAACATTAACACCTGAACATTAACACCTGAACACAGAAGACACAGTGAGGACGTGTGTGGATGTGTGTCGTTGTCTTTATCTGTTTTAGTTGTGTTAAATGTCCCTGGCACCTGAAGGATGTGAGGCTGGAGCGCTCTGTGGGTGAACTTGTTGAAGGTCTTACACACAGGCTGGTGGGTCTGCACCTCCAGGAGCTCTGCCTCTGGACTCTCGAGGTGATGGACAGGACTCGATGCTCTGAGGAGTGTGGCCGTCAGGCCCTGCAGGCTCTACACAGACACAATAAAACATATTTACATTTCAATGTCCACACCTGATCTGGAAACTGTTCAGCTGCTGTGGGAGTGACGTCATAATAACAATAATAATAATAATAATGATAATAATAATAATAATAATGATAATAATAATAATGATGATGATGATAATAATAATAATAATAATAATAATACATACATACATACATACATACATACATACATACATACATACATACATACATACATACATACATACATACATACATACATACATACATACATACATACATACATACATACATACATACATACATACATACATACATACATACATACATAATAATAATAATACATACATACATACATACATATATACATACATTATCATATTTAGTAATCTATTGAATGAATAAAAACAGAGAGATGCTGGTAGAGGAGGTTCACTGTACTAAGGTTTGGTCAATGTAATAAATAAATTCTAATATGTTGCTGTTAAAGGGCCTCACCGCGCGCTCGTCCTGCGGCCGCTGCCTCAGGACCAGGCTCCTCTTCTTGTCTTTGCAGCGCTTGTTTTGGAACCACACGCGGATGACTCTGGGGCTGAGGCCGGTCATCTCCACGAGCTGCTCCTTCATGAGCGCGTCCGGCCGCGGGTTCGCGTTATAACACGTGCGCAGCGTGTGTAGCTGCTTTTCGTTGAGCACCGTTCGCACGCGCGTAGACTTCTCGGAGGCGCCGTGCGCGTGATGTCGATGGAGAGGTGCGTGTCTCACTGGGACCGGATCTGTGGAGTCAGAACGCGAACTTTGGATTTGGCTACGTGACTTTCGTAATAACATTTATACAGAGGCCTAAAGAGCCTCCTGCAGGACGGGCCCAGACCAGCAGAACCACAGAACAACAGAAATGATGAAAGAAACATGAGAGTTAATAAAGAAATGGGCCAAAAGGAGCAGAGCGATCGGCCCAGAGAATAAAATAGAGCCTAATCCAAAGAATAATTATGTTCACAATTCCTCCTCTAATTTTGCAGATCCTAAAACATGTCTTTTTGCATGTATTTATTTTTTGCAATATGCCTGTTTAATAATAATAATAATAATAATAATAATAATAATTGTCATTACGCTCACATGATAAATATAATAAGCAGAATCATAATGGCTCTTACCCGCAGGCCTCGTGCTCGGTCTCTCGCGCGCCCCGTGTCCGGGGCTCAGATTCTCTTCTCGCTCCGGCGGCGCCTCGTGGTCCGGGCGGCAGAGCAGCTCCTCGCCCCGTATCGTGACCTCGTCCCCGGGCAGGAGGAGTCTGCCGCAGACCGTACAGCGGAAACACTCCATGTGGTACACGTCCCCGTGCGCTCTCAGGACCAGGTCGTCGCTGCGGATGCGGTTGTTGCACTTTGCGCATTTTATTCCAAATAAGCTGCGAGTAAAGCAGGAGGAAACATTACGCCAGGAAACGTCCACAGTGTATTAGGCCTGAGGCCGGTGTCCTACCGCACAAAGTCCCTTTTGCAGTAGGTTCTGCCGTCCCGCACAAAGCACGTGCACGTCTCATCCAAGTACCGACCGCACTCTGCGCACTTGAGGCAGGCGGCGTGCCATTCAAGGTCCGGGGACACGCGCAGGATGTACGGGTCCAGGATTTGACTTCCACAGCCCACGCACAGCGTGACTCCGGACTTCTCTGTAGATCGAAACACATGAATGTAACGATGGATCAGACCTGGACGACTGAGGGAGACACAGATACATGATGTAACTGCTCTGTGTTTGTGCGGGACATCACTCAGATACATGAATATAACAGCACTGTGTTTGTGAGCGTCTGGAACAGCTCCGCGCGACACTACGCTCCCAAAATGTGTGTGTGACTTTTACACACAACACAGAATAAGAAGACGCACAGCGGACTAATGTTTTAGGTTAGTCTATATTCGCGCATTTGTATTTGTTTTGTTTTACCAAACTAAACTGGCAGCACTGTCTGTGCCAACGACGGGGCATTTTACGCACTTAGATTTTACGGAAAATGTTAAGCTACACGAACAATTACGCACGAAAGTCGCACTTACGTTTTGGATAATCCCCCATATCACCCAGAAGAATATGAAAAGTGGACGTCCAGCGCACAGCGGCGGATGTGGACCTCAGAGGACCCGCAGAGGCGTCCAGCGCGCGCGACTCTACCTTGTGCTGGCGCGAGTCTGAGGAGGGAGGACGGCTCCGGTGACGTTAGGCCTGTGTCACTGCCCTCTGCGCCCTGCTGGGACCAAGCTCCCGGAGACTCAGCCGTGGTCATGGGTTTCACACAAACAGCTGCTTCCTGATTTGAAGGACTTTGTGAGGACCCGGTGAGGACCCGGTGAGGACCCGGTGAGGACCTTTCCCTCTCAAAAGATCATATTTTGATTTGAGTTGCTTAATTGCTTTGACTACGGAGGACGGCTGCCATAGTTTGAAACTCTTGAATAGTCTGCCCTGAAAACCGGGTTCTACCAGCGCAAAAAATGTAGCAATTTTTTAGACAAAAATCGAACCTTTTTAGGCCCGAAAGAACCAGTTCTGCTGTTGGAATCTGTGAAAGCAATTTGTTGATTAGGTAAATAAATAAAATGATAATGTCTTCAACATTCTCTGGGAGTGTGAAGCTAACCGAAAGCACTGCTCTGTCTGAAGCTCTGTTACTCAAGTTAAAATTTAATCTGAGCTTTATTTTAACACAATCTGACCACAAAGAGCTGACTTGGATGGAACTACAACAGGTGAGATGATTTGTGCTGTTAAACAAGTCTCTCACACATAAAATTACAGTCATTAGCATTAGCCAACAGTTTTTCAGTTAGTAACTCTCACTTTTTTGTGTAAAATCAAACTCCTAAACAGGACCATGAGCTCATATTGATCACAGGCTCCTGGAAACCTGCTTTTTAAACCCATTTTGTATTTTTTCCGCTTGTTTTCAGACTATTTTAAAACGTTTTGGCTCTGTTTGCTAATGTGAGCATCGTGTCTCCACGGTAACACCCCCAGCGTGACGTCACTGCAAAGCATCAATAGTGCACTTTTAGTTCATACTTATAGGTAATATTCTTGTCTTTCATTCGTTTTTCGTGTGAATCATTTGGAATCTACAGCTGTGTGTGTGTGTGTGTGTGTGTGTGTGTGTGTGTGTGTGTGTGTGTGTGTGTGTGTGTGTGTGTGTGTGAAATTATGAATCCACTTTATGAGCTCAAAAGGAGAGGACCCTGCCGTCTGGAAGTGCTGATTTTCATCCCAGTCGCTCAACACTTGGCTGCAAACTCCTGGGCACAGAGGTCCTGGCTCCATGATGAACCTAAAGTGATATTTTAATTATCTGCAAAAAGGAGAGAAGAGACAAAACAGACTCCACCTGTTCCACTACATCTGCCCAGAGACGAAGGGAGAGGCTGGTGAAGGCGGCTAATATTTGGACACGGAGATAAAGTAAAACGGCACCTTCCCATCCAAACACAGGTTAAACTCTCCAGGTTTTTACTGAGACACAAGTGATACATATTTTAATCATTTTATTTAACATTTTTGGAGTTTAAATGTCACTTATTGATTTACTGATAAAAAGGCAGATTGCAGATTAAAAGTAGTCACTTCTTTATGTTTATGTCAATACCACAAACATGTCATTTGTATTACACATTTTTGTTCAGCTTCTTTTAAACTTTGAGCTCATCATAGTCTCCTGTATTAATGGGAAACACTTTTCTTTATCTACTCTGTGCGTTCGATAGCAGCATTTGGCCTATACGCAGCTCTTCACTTCACTAACTACTAAAACCTCGATATTTTAAATGAGGTTTGAACTTGGAGCCCCTAAATCCAACCAACACCGAACAAAACATTCAGACAGAGAGTTTAAGCCCCGAGAATCTGCCCCCAGTCGAGTGACGACGGCCAGAACTTTGAGCTGGTTTTAGTACAACCAGAACCAGAGTTTTTCCTCTGGTCTGAAGGTCAGTGTCTCTTCTGTGCCCGATGTTCTTCGTTTGACAAAATGTAGACGTCCCAGATCATCTGTGTGAGTCATAATAAGTCTACAGAATATTACACAGCCTAAACACTTAAGGTTAAATGAACAGGACCCTAAGACAGTACATTGTACCCACATTGTTTGGGCCACTGCTTATAGACACTCTGCAGCTCATGTCATTAACGTTACCTGAGGGTGTGATGCTATCTGTAGGCACTGCTCTGTCTGAGGCTTTATTAGACTTTAATAGATAGAGACAGAGTCGTTCTAGGCTAAAACCAACTGGATTTCAGCATTGAAACTGGCAACCCAAATGAGAGACTCGTGTGTAAATCTGCTTTCTGGTTGGATAATCGTTTTAAGAATCAAAGCCCCAAATAGCACAAATGTTCTAAACTAAATGGACATCAGTTTTACAGTTGTAGTAAAAGTAATATTTGATTTGAACATATTTACCTCGTGTCTTTATGCAAATAAAATCTTACAGCCGACAGTTCATTTAACTAAGGACTGAGCCCATTATAGACCATTACAGCTCACCTAGACTTTTTTTTCTTTTTTTAGCCATAAAAATCATGTTAAAGGAGGTATCAGCATGTACTTTTGCCTTTTTTCACACAACTACCTCTATTTTACATATCCATCCTTGTTTTTCCTTTGAAGCATCAAATAAGTGAGTAATACCAGTTGAAGTAGAAGAAAAATATAAAAACGAATATACTTTTGAGTAACTTTTATGCAAGCAAAGAATGAAAAAAAAAAATCTGGTCAGCTCAAAAACACTTTACATTACATATCTGAACAATAATCAACATTTATACAAGAGATGATGCATATTGTACTTAGGGTTAGGTTTTTACAGCCCTTCATTTAATATTGTGTCAAACACCAACAAAGTTTACATTACGTTTAATAGACGTAGGACTTTTGAAAATGCAATTTCTATAATTAAAAAAAATAAATAATTAGACAAAAACTGCGCGGTTTAAGCGGTCAGTAACACAAAGAAAGTTGAGGGAAAAAAAGGGGGAAAAAAGCAAAGCAAAGCGGGGACGGCTGCAACGAACCTCTTAATCTCGCGAGAACTGACATCAGCGCTAACGTGGATTGACCTTTAACACAGCGGTTTGTCCAGACACAAACACCAAGATGAACAGAGCGGTCAACAGATCAAACCTGAGGCTCCTGGTGAGAGATATGACCCCGGGGAGTGTGGTTCATCCGGGCTTTTTGTGCATGAATTCAGAGTTAGAAGTTTACTGCGGTATCGTTACGTATCGCTCTGCACTTTACGGTTACACAAGAGCTAATGCTAAAGTCACGCCGAGAAGAGACACGAAAAGATGAAACAACTGCAAAATAACTGATGTTTTTCCTCTGATGTTAAATGCACCGAGCTGCAGACTGAAAAACACTCAGGTCCTGTTCATGCTCCTTCAGTTTAGTCTCATCTGCGCTTTTGTCTGTGTTGTTTGTGTCGATGTTTGTGTTGTGTTGATGTTAGCACACACGGTTAGCTTAGCAGTGCAGCTGCTGATAAACACTGGACATTTACTCACAGCTTTTTCTGTTCGATTTTATTTGCCGTAGTCATTAAAACGCGTTTCTAGTAACTACTCCCTGAGCGAGAAGTTTGGATTTATTTATATTATATTTATATTTATTTTGTTATATTTTGTTGTTGTACCATGGACCTTACGTCACGTGTCCAGTGAGGTCCAGATGGGACTGGACCTGACAGGTCACAGAACCCTGACCACTGCTGATGTGGCAGAGCACACAGAGAGAACAGAGCACACAGGGGCCTGCAGCTTTGTGCAGGGTGTAAATGTACAAGAAATGTAAGAACTTCTCATGAGGAGTTGAGTTAGTTTAGAGGTTATGCAGAAATCACAGCCTTTGGAACTGTATTAGTGAGTGTCAAACATGTAACATACAGAATTTCTTTAAACCAGGGGTAAAAGCCAAAGTTAAATCTGTCAACTGGACAAAAAAAAGTTGTAAGAGTGAAGATGTTTGATACTCGCCATTATTTCACCAGAATGTGCAGAAAACACCCACTTCTCCTGATGATCTCCTCTAAATCAATGTTGTTTTCACTTATAACAAAGTACAACACTGTAACAGCTGTTTAAATATGGAACCTGTTCATAATATTAAAATTATAATGATTCATATACAGAACATTTTTAAACTGTCAGCAACTTAAATAATTATCGTGATATAATCGTTAATTGCAGTTATTTTGGCCATGAGAATTGTCACACAAAATTTCAGTATCGTCCCGTGTCTATAATGGAACGGACTAAATGATGAAATGAAATTATGTGCTACTTTCTTAAGGTTTAAAAAATGTCTCGAACATAAAAATGATCTGTTATTATCAAAATTACATGAGAAATGAGAGTTGTACTATTGTTAATCGTTAACAATTTGTGTTGTACTTGTGTTACTTTAAAGCTGTTGCAATGTCCTGTACAATAATTAGATCTAATAGAATAGACAATATATAAGTATTGCTTCAGCCTATTCCTTTGTTTGGTTAAAAAAATGCATTTATACGCTATAAATTATGTAGATTATTGAAAAAATATTTATCAAAAACAAGGAAATCATCATATTAGTGTCAATGGTGAGTAATGGAATTTTCTCCTGTAAAAGCTCAAAATACTAAACCTAAAATGTGAAGCAGCTGCTACAGTTTAATAACTAATATAACAACTCGCAAAATGTTTAGTTTGTTCCTGACTCTAAAACAAGAAAATCAAGTAAACAGAAGAAAACCAGTGAAGAGTGAAACCACAGGCCACTGCAGACACTCACATTCACTGATACAGACTTTGGATCAGACGCAACTGAACCTTTCTCTCCTTAAAGAACTTGTTTCTGAGTCTGTGTTTTCAGGAAATAATGATTGAACAGCTCCACAGACAGAAATGAGGCAGAAAAAGCAAAGAAACACATTTTGTCTGTTGTTCTGCTCATAGTTCTGCCTCAGAGCCACTCGGGGAATGTTGAGGGGAATTTTTTTAACCTCTAACCTCTGTTCTCTGCAGACGGGTTTCATCCACCGGTTTCAGAGCACGCTGGTGGTCGCCGAGCACAACAACGAGAAGCTAACGCCCATCACCCTTAACGCCATCACTGCTGCCGGTAAACTCGGGGGAGAGGTGTCCTGCCTGGTTGCTGGGACTGACTGTGCAAAGGTAAAAAAAAAAGACTAAACAGACACAGGTTTGACGTCTGTGTGTTTGTTTTTGTCTTCCGCGTCTCATTCTGGTGTTGTTCAGGTCGCAGAGGAGCTGAGCAAAGTCCAGGGAGTCAAGAAGGTTTTGGTGGCTCAACACGACTGTTACAAAGGCGGACTTCCAGGTATGAAACTCTGAAATTATAATTTTAACACAGGTAGTAAAATCAAATCTATTTGAACTAAGAATGTTCTGTTTCTTCGAGCACATGCTGTAAGTCCTGTGCTCAGAGACTTTAAAGCAGCTCTGCTTGTTACAAGTCTCTCCATGGACCAGCACCAAAGAACATCTCCCACATGTGAGAGCCACATGAACCATCTCACACTCTGAGGACCTCAGGGACCAGACTCCTGATGTAGACCTGGTTTAGACCTGGTTTAGTCCTGGTTCAGTCCTGGCCTCCTGCTGGTCCCAAAGTCAGGACTAAACATGGTGACTCATTGTTTCAGTTTTGTGCAGCTCAAACCTGGAACATTCTTCCTGAAGATGTGAGACAGGCCTCGACTGTGACAATGTTTAAATCCAGGCTCAGTTCTGTTTAGCTGCTGTGACTGAAAGGGTTTTATTCTGCCTCTTCTCTTTTAATGTTCATTTTACGATGATTATTTATGTTTTGATTTGTTGTGATTTTAATGTCTTTCTTATTCTGTAAAACACTTTGAATGACTTTGTGTGTGAGTTGTGCTGTACAAATAAACTTGTCTTGTCTTGTCTTTTCAGAGGAGCTGACTCCCCTTGTTCTGGCAACACAAAAGCAGTTTAGCTTCACTCACATTTGTGCCGGCGCGTCTGCTTTTGGAAAGGTATTTTACTGCATTAATTCAAGTTTTTTTGTTTTTATTTATACTTATTTTAAAACTGTTTTCATTCATAACATGGACTGTGCTGTGTCTTGGTCAGAACCTCCTGCCCAGAGTAGCCGCCAAGTTGGATGTGGCCCCAGTTTCGGACATAATCGAGATCAAGGCTCCAGACACTTTTGTCAGAACGATCTACGCAGGTATTTTATTTAACGGCTGCGAAGGATGCACACGAGCAGATGTTGGCATAATGTGTAGAACTTGACGGCGCTGTGTGTCCATTGCTTTTGTAAGTTTGCGTTTCTGTTGTTTAAAGGGAACGCTGTCAGTACTGTGAAGTGTAACGAGCCGGTCAAGGTGTTCACTGTGAGAGGGACGTCATTCGAAGCCGCAGCGACTGACGGGGGCAGCGCTGCGTCTGAAACAGGTATTTATCTTTTAAAACGGCCTCTGGGTCTGAGCTCTTCTGAGGGCTGGAATTCATACGTGAAATGGCAGGTTCCCACTGTTGCCACTAGAGGGCGACACAGACGCTGAATCCATTTATTCTCCCCTCTGAAAAAAGTGTTTGTTTACTTTTTGCTGTTGTACTATTACTTTTTTTTATGATAAAACGTTATTTTGAAAGCAAAAATTATTAAATTATTAAAATTATTACCGTAACAGGTTTACCCCATTAGTGAAACATTATAGACCTGTAGTTAAATCAGACATATTGGGCAGCTCCCATTGGATGCCGTAGTTTTCTAACGTGGAAATCAGCGAACTTGTCTCTTTTTATTAAGTGGTTTTAGATGAATATTGTGATTTAAAATGTGTAAATTATAACATAATCATCCACAGTGTCACAGATTATAACTATAGAGACACAAGGACAATAGGACTTTAAATGATTCATGTGGTAAAGTGTTTCTCGTTTTTCTCGTCAGTGGCGGCCGCTCCAGCAGTGGGCGTTTCAGAGTGGCTTGAGCAAAATCTGACCAAGAGCGATCGTCCAGAGCTGACCAGTGCGAAGGTGGTCGTTTCTGGAGGTGGGTTTTGGACTAAACACTTGTAGATTTTTTAATTAAATGTTTCTGACTGTTCGTTCTCTGTTCTAGGCAGAGGACTGAAGAGTGGGGACAACTTTAAACTGCTTTATGATCTCGCCGACAAGTTGAACGCTGCAGGTTTGTGATGACACTCTGCTTTGTTTTAATGTAAATAAAATCATAAAATCATAGTTTTTTTGTTTGTTTACAGTTGGTGCCTCCAGAGCTGCTGTAGATGCCGGATATGTGCCTAATGACATGCAAGTGGGACAAACTGGAAAAATTGTTGCACCGGTACAAAATTCACTAATTAACAGAACAGCATCAGGACGGTTTGTTACTGTTCATTTTACCACGGCCAGTTTGAATAGGCTCTGTGCATATTAGCACGCTAGCCTCTAGCTAGCTCATTGTGTCTCAAAGCGAACAGTCACTTTTATTAAAATCGGAAAACATTAAATAAACAACCTTAAAATTCTAATTAATTAAAACAAAGACTACCCAGGTATTTTTATATGTAGAATACTTCATTTTGTATTGTTTTAATATTTACTATGGCTCAAAGTTAGCATTAGCATTAGCATTGAGACACAATACGTGAAGTGAAGAGACACTTTACCAGAAGTGTCTCTGGTCAAGTGTCTCTTCACCAGAGACGCTTCTGTCTAAACACAGAAGTGTCTCTGG
>JACM01033456.1:0-11871 GCA_000787095.1 Periophthalmodon schlosseri
AAGGGCACATATGGTCCAGAGATAGAAAAGGAGCTAATGAGATGGTAAATGACAAGTTGTATATTTTCTGGGACTGATACTGGCTCAGATGCCTGTAGTAACTGTAGTTTTATTGACTATCCAGAACACACACTTCCTCAATACTTTCTGAAGATGTGAGTCACCGGTGAATCTCCCTGGTTTCAAATGGGTGTGACTGACAGGTGGATTAGCCAATCAGAGACAGGCATAGTCCGTCCTTATCAAAAAAATAAAGGAAAAAAAAATGTGACAGAGGGCTGAAAAACATCGAGCGAAGCCTAAACTCTGTTAATCTGAGGTGAGAGAAATGTGATTTTATTTGTCAGTCATAGGTGACCAATGAGCTCCTTCGTTTCACATGCGTCACTGAAATAAACAGATCTGACTGGACGATCACATTTGACCGGGCTTGAGACGCAACGGATGTGGACCAGACTGATATCAATCTGTATAAAAAATACAGAGAAATATCAGTTTGGATTAGCTAGGCAAGTAGTTTTAAGGTTTCCCCAAAGAATCTCTGCTCTCTACCTTTCAAACCATGTACCATTCTGTTTTAAGTGATAACCTCTTAAGCACACTCAGTCCCAAACCAGCAGAGCGACCGGTTACATATCAGAAGTACTTCTCCCCTTCGGGATTAGATTGTTAGTCTGACTTCTGCCTTCTTCCTCTTCTACAAGGTTAAACAGGACTCGGAGGGCAAGGGTGGTGCGGGTGGAGCGAGTGGAGCGGGTGCTGGGGAACATGTTGGTTCAAAAGCAGCAGTCAAGGCTATCTAAGAGCTTCTATCCCGTTGGTGCACAAGCAGGAGGAGACTAATCCTTCATACATAATAGATATCCAAATCCTCTAAAACACAGAAATGGCTCTGCCCCTGCCACAGATCACACATCAGGCAGACCCACCTCGCCCTCCTCATTAATACTCAAACACATCTGTGCTTCTCAAGCCTGACACTATTGTCTCCACCTGAAACGATAGCCGCTGTCAGGAGATGGGCTAACGCTAACCTCGCAGGATGATGCTGTTTATATCCTGGAGTTAAGCAGCGAAAGGCCGTTCACATTACCCCGCCTGGAGAACCATTTGCCTGTCACAGCGCTCTGATCAAAACAACAAAGTAGAGAATAAATCTGCTAAGTGTTGATGCTCGGAGCTCCGTGAAGCGGCGCGTCACTGAATGAGAACAACATAAGCAGTCTACCATAGACTCCATTGGCTCCTCTGACTATTTCAGCTCATGAAGAAGAAACGTCTGCAGTGTTCCCTTTAGACCAAATGAAAGCTGACATTACGCATCATGAGGGCTTTTGATCAAAACACATAATCTCATGCTCCTACTGCAGAACCTTTGTAGACAACTTTTTCACTGTTAAGATGCACTTTTGTGTCTCATAAATAACTTAGCTTCTGTCCTTTTATAAAACAAATGTGTGTTTTCTGGCAGCTTTTTATTACCTCAGATTCAATGGCTCTGCAAAACATAAAACTCACATTTAACACTGAATAAAGCCTGAATACCACCATGTTTGTAAAGACCTGACCAATGCCAGCGGTTGTCATTGAAATTGCTGTTTATTCATTTTAGGTTTTGGTGGGATTTTATCTAAAACACGGTGACCTTTTGACCAGTACTGAAATGTGCTACGCTCATGTGCTCCTCGGGAACTCGGGGAAAATGTTTTTCTGAGTTGTAAAATTCACGTGAGCGCTCACACGAGTCAGAACTGGGGTCAAAACCAGCCGCCCGACTTCCACACCTGACGTCACCGGCTCTGTGGAGAACATAGACTGTATAAAGAAGTGGACAGGAGTGAAGCCTGAGCGACTGTATATTATCCAGTTATTTTTGTCTTCTGTTATGTCATGTCTGTTAATGCTACTGACCCCTGCTCTGAGCCAAAATTCTTCATGAGGAGACGAAAATAAATTAAAATAAATGACTCGCTTAGCAACACTGTCAATCAAGCCTGTTGCTAGTGGGAACAGAAGGCGACGGATTTGTCTGTTATTAATGTTCATATCTTGATTTACAGACACAATGGTGAAATAAAAATCAGAATCATGTAGAGCGGGTTAATACGAACATTTAAGATCAAAATGGTGAGCCTGACAACAGCAGTTACAGAGAGAGGGGCCCCAGTTTTTCGATAGGAAGTGAATAGGAGCCACTTCCTATTTAGAACGTGGCAGCTAGCAGGTTAGCTACGTCCATTTATATATACAGTGTATGGTGAAGACGGGCGAAAATCAGCTGATTTGTTCATTTATCTTAAACATTTGAGCTCTTTGACTAAATGTTTCTATATTTAAATATAATTTAAAAAGTAAACAAATATTTAGGGGTTTATTATCAGTTGTCTATATCATAAGAACAACAGATTTGCTATTTACTACTGCTTAATTATCACTAATGTAACGTTCACTAGTTTTTGAGACTTGACTTCTACTACTACAACCCAGGATGTTCCTCAAAGTGAATTCCTTAATCCCCCACCTACAGGGGGCAGAGGAGATCACAGGGTTTTTATGCACACGCAGAGGAACGAGACACAGATGAAGCACATTACGGCGGGGCAAGTGATCATTATGACAGGAAGTAAAACTCAAACACACAGGGTTAGACATTCCAAAATAAAAGCAGGTTTGGGGTAATGAAATAGCTCAAGAAAAATGACCATTATGACATAAACACAGTTAATAAGCAGCTCAATTATTATTATTGTTAGTGACATCAAAATCCTGAGTTTCGGAGTTAAACGCAACATGAATGCAAACAAGTTGAAATGTTTCTCACCCGAGGATCACATGAACACAGCAGTAACACATTCATCTCTTATTTGCTGACAAAACATATTGATGGTCTGTATACTTTGTATTATTGTTTTTAGGTGGGGTGATGCTCTCAAATAGAACTTTACAGGTTGGAGTTGATTCAGATGTCTTTCTTCACACCTCCAACATGTTAGTGCCATATGAACCATCTCGCACGCTGAGGACTTCAGGGACCGGCCTCCTGCTGGTGCCAGAGTCAGGGCTAAACCAGGACTAAAGCAGGACTAAACTAGGACTAAAGCAGGACTAAACCGGGACTAAACCAGGGCTAAACATGGGGAGTCAGTGTTTCAGTTTTCTGCAGCTAAAACCTGGAACAGTCTTCCTGAAGATGTGAGACAGGCCTCTACTTTGACAATGTTTAAATCCAGGCTCCAAACGGTTCTGTTTAGCTGTGCATATGACTGAAAGGTTTTTATTCTGCCTCTTCTCTTTTAATGTTCATTTTATGATGATTATTTGTTTTGATTTGTTTGTATTGTGATTTTAATTTCTTTCTTATTCTGTAAAGCACTTTGAATTACTTGGTGCTGTACAGATAAACTCCCCTTGTCTTGCCTTCACACATGTCTTTTAGCTTTCCGGGTGTTTCAGCTGTCTCATGGTGCTGTGGAGTCATTTTAAATAAAAACAGAATTATGTTGGAGTCAAGTAGAATTCTAAATTGCACCTTTGGGTGAAGAAGCTGCACAAGAATTATTCAGCTGGACATTAGCTTCTTTAAACACACGCTACGTTCATTAATAAAACCCGGTCCATTTGGGGCTGTTGGAATGAGGCATTATAAAGTAATGAAATGGGCGCTCTCTGGGGCTTTTTGTCACCACTCTTAACAGTGATAGTTACGAGGCAGCGCGGAGCGTAGTGTAAGAACCATACTTCCTGGAGTAGAACTAGTCACTCAGGAATAGGCGAGTGCTGCTGTTGTTCCAATTAGCAACTCCCTGCATGACTCGTTCAGCGGCTTCTCCCGGCGTCTCTTCTATCTGCACCTTTTCTGCATTACCCCATCCATCCCCATTATATCCAATTTCCTCCTCTTTCTCTTCCTCTGTAGCTCCAAAACGTTAGCCTGCTTGCTGCCTGTGGGGCTACGAGTGGTTCAGACAGGAATCTCCAGCTCTACGATAGAGCTGTCTGGATATGCCTCGTCTTCTTCACATCAGTTATGTTCTGGGGCCTGAGGATCCGCTGGCAGCAGGGACAGGGGAGGTGGGTCTCAGGATGTGGCGTAGTCAGTAGTGAATAGTTTTAAAATGTACTAAAGTAACGAGTGGGTTCTTATATAAAGATTTCCGGTTCAAAATCAGAGCTGCCCCTTTACTTATTCAGAGCATCCATCCGTACATCCTTCTATCCTTCCGCTTTACTCAGACCAATGATGTCTCAAATGCATGACCATAAAGCTCCCTCATACATGAATCACTCATGTGAATAACATAGCTTAATGCTCTTGAGAGTTGATTTTGTTTACTTTTCCTTTAATAAAGACTGACGGAGCTTCTCACAAGGACATGTCCTGGTTGTCGGCTGATTTCTTTAAATCTTTAAAGGGCCCAAATTACTCTATTTTCTGATCTGTTCTAATGTTGTTTCCTCTTCACAAACAGACCTGGAGTTGTGTTTTACTTTACTACTACATGTTTAACACACAAACCCTGCATATTTAGGCTGAGTTCTTCTCTCAAACAGAAAACACTCTGTTCCACTTTGTGATGTCATGTGGTAATACAGGAAGTGCTTCACTGTGTTTTTAAACTCCATACACCTTCACTAGAATCATTTGGATGATTTCAGCCCTGGAATTGCCAATCTCTACTGAACTAAAGGTAAAAGGAGCTGTTAGCTTGTAAACTACCACTTCATGACATCACAAGGTGGAACAGAGCATTTTGAGCTTTGGAGATGTAGACAGACTAATAATAAAGTGTTACTCAAACGTGTGAATGAAACAAAACACAACTCCAGGTCTGTTTTTGGGGCGGTAACAGCATTAGTGTTATCCAACGTGTGAATGAAACAAAACACAACTCCAGGTCTGTTTTTGGGGCGGTAACAGCATTAGAACATGGCTTAAAGCTCACAAGCTCCAATTTTGCGTAATATAGGACCTTTTCGCCAGTTTAACTTATTTATTTAGCATTCTCATGTTGGCGTTTCCACCTAAACAAAAACTTGGGTTTTTGTATAACTCATTTATTTTGTTGAGATTATCAGCCCTTTGCAAAATCACACAACCAGAAACACAACGCCGAGGGCCACAGAGAAAGGCGGCGCCCGTGAATAAGGTGAATAAACCAGGTCTTGTTTTGATCCTGGTTTGATCCTGGTTCAGTCCTGGTTCAGTCCTGTGACGAGCAGCTGGGGCTTCCGTTGTTTCTACATATTCAAATGGATCAGAGCTGTCTTTCTCTGCCCATATGCCGGTTGTTTACATATTTCTATAATCTTACTCAAATGACTGCCACTTTTGCATTAAGTGGTTCTTTTACTGCATACATTATAAACCTCACGAGACCACCGCAGATTTAAAATGGAGGCCGAGCTCTGAGGAGGTAATGTAAGGCCGTTTGTTGAGTTGTTTTAAAGTAATCGTGGCTTTAAGTGGTTTTATTCCCCACATTAGAGCCGCTAAACTACGCATTTTCTTCTGCGTTTGTTTTTGTTTCAACACTGGACAAAGGTCATTACTTTTCATCACAAGAGAGATTATTTTTCCTTTATTTTCGCACATTTAAGTATAGAAAGGCAAACGGACATTCAAATGCTCCGTTCACACACTACGCAGTGAACAGCATGATGTGTAGGAGGAGAGGTCCAGTCTCAATATAAGTCCAGATATTAAAGGAGCCATGTTACACTATCCTCTGATCTCTGTTCTAATGTTTCCTCGTCACAAACAGACCTGGAGTTGTGTTTTGTTTCATTCACATGTTTAACACACAAACCCTGCACTTTTACCTTGAGTTCTTCTCTCAAACAGAAAACACTCCTTTCCACCTTGTGATGTCACTGAGTGGTAATTCAGGAAGTGCTCCCATGTGTTTTTAAACACCACACACCTTCACTAGAATCATTTGAACAATTTGCAGCCCTGGAAATGCCAAACGTTGAAACTACATCTATTGTACTGTATTGTATTATAATGAAACTCCTCAGACACCAGAAGAAACTGTTGACTTTTTGTGCCAATCTCAACTGAACAAGGCAACAATTTGGTCATTCTAGAGTATTATAGAGTAAAGCAGTTTGATTGAGGCTAAAAATAGCTGTTAACTTTAAAACCACCACTCGATGACATCACGAGGTGGAACAGAGCATTTTGAGCTTTGGAGATGTAGACAGACTAATAATAAAGTGTTACTTAAACGTGTGAATGAAACAAAACACAACTCTAGGTATGTTTTTGAGGAGGTAACATGGATTAAAGCTCACGTGAGTCCATTTTGCGTAAACATAGGACTTTAAGGATATGAAGGGGGCAAAAAAGAAGGAATCATGTTGTTGTGTTGTTTAAAATTACACTGCCAGTCAAAAGTTTGGACACACTCTCTTATTTACTTTATTTTGATTACTTTATACATTTTATAAACACACAGAAGACATCAAATATATTAAGTAAGGTATATGGAATTATGTAGTAAAGAAAAAGATTAAATAACGACGACTAAACCAAACTACTAAATATTTTTCAACAAAGCAAAGGGTGGATTCTTTGAGGATTTGAAAATAAAATATAAAAAAATGTAGAATTATTTACATTTTTGTCTTTATTACATAATTCCATATATCTTACTTCATATAACTGAAGACTGAATGAAAGGGTGTGTCCAAACTTTTGACTGGTCGTGTATCTGACCTCAGATATGTGCTACATAGATGCTACTTGTGGAAACGCCCCTCACAACAGGTCACAAATATATTTAAACAGGGGCGGCTCCAGACATTTTTGTTTGGAGCTAAGGGGGTGCTGAGGTCTTCAATGTGGGTGCTCATTTAACACGTTCATTTAGAGCAGTGGTTCTTAACCTGGGTTCGATCGAACCTTAGGGGTTTGGTGAGTCAGTCTCAGGGGTTCGGTGGAGGTCAAGACACGCAACCGACTCAGATGATTCGTGATGACACGCCCCACTTGGCCATCACCGAAGGGTTCGGTGAATGTGCATATGAAACTGGTGGGGTTCAGTACCTCCAACAAGGTTAAGAACCACCTTTTAACAATGGAGCGTACCCCTCTTCCCCACCCCCACCATGTTTGAATTGCTGTTTTAAACCAGTTTAAATGTAGTTAGCCCCAGTAGTGATTTATAAAAGTTAATATGGATTTTTTTTTTTTTATTGGAGTCTCATTTTGAACAGCATTTTTAGTCAACATTGGATGTGCTATGAAAGTGAGGAAGAATCTTTGGTGGAGCTATGGAGGAGCATTGGCCATTCTAGGGGAGGCTAGAGCCCCCTCAAGCCACCCCCTTGGCGCCGCCCCTGATTTATAACACAGTTATTTATGACACAATGGTTCTTGGATACTCCTCCACAAACGTATTGCAAATGGAATGTGGGCTGCGGTGACTACTGTGACTGTTTGATTATAGCGTGTTTGAAAGATGGTGGAGATGATGGAGAGTTTGGATGTGGGACATGAGTTTAGCTCTGTGTGCGTTTGGATGCACGCTGCTCTCCTTGTTAAATGTGAGCACTGTTAGCACTGGGAGACGTAGCTTTGTTAGCAGCACTTGTGTGACAGCTCTGCTAGTGGAACTGGTTGTTACTGCTGATCAGGCTGTGAAACACTGTGCCATGTCTCCAGGCAAGCCGGAAGATACCACCCCGTACACACAATGCTTTAGACGCAACCCAAAAACGGCAACAATTGGAGGGGGCATAGAAAAACTGAAAAGTAAACTGGGACCAATGCACCGGGTTGGAGAGTTGCTCCGAGGTGGGGGGGAGGGGGGTTGACCTGGTAGACCGAGGAACACGCCGGTCTACCAGGTCAACGCCAAGGATTTTTTTTCCACCTTCAAGGCAATCAAGGAACCGCTCACCCATTCACACACACATTCATACGCCCGTGTACACATACACTAGGGCGAGATGGGTTAAGTGCCTTGCCCAAGGACGCAACAACAGCAGCTGGAGCTGGAATCGCGCCGCTAACCTGTGGGTCAGCGTATCTGACCGCTCAACCAGCGATGTTTATGTCGAGAGCGGGACTTGAACCGCCAACCTTCGGATCAGTGGACAAACACTCCACCAACTGAACTTCTTTTTGTCTTGTATTAACATGTCTTGGACCTACAGTCTCGTATTTAAAAATGCTTAACTTGTGTGTCTGTCTGGCTTTAAATACATTTTAAAAACGGAAAAAAAAATGGAGTGAGTATAGCCGTTTTAAAATAGTCAGTTGTCCTTTCGTTGCTTGCACCTCGGAGCCCCGTCGGCGGTGTAAAACTGCTCCTCTCTCGCTCCGTCAGACCAGCCTCCTCGTTCTCCTGCTTGGGCGTAGTTTTACCTCTAACTGCAGAGGTTTGATCCGTGATCCCGGCAGCCATGACACTTCCCCTCCAAACTCTGTGTTGTTTTCACACCGCCTGCACATACGCATCTGCACTTTTGGCTCAGCTCAAAAATACAACCTAAAGATGCCGCAGAATATTCTCAGATAACTGGAGGCTACGATAGATCTGACCTCACATTTTAACATTTTATTTCTGGGCTAGATTCCTCTGCGATTCCCAGGTGAGTTGTAAGAAGCAAAATGAGACAAGAAAGCAAATAAATGGGTGAAGTTGTGTGCTGTGTAAACCCTGCAGCAATTATGATGCTGTGTGTGCCGCTATTCAGGCTACTATCAACGGGCCCTCAGCTTCTACGACGCAACAACAGACGTGGTTCAATTCCAGCGTGTACTGTAATGGTATCCTTGGGCAAGACACTTTTTCACTTTAGGTGTGAAGTATTGGTGGTTGCTACAGCCATGTTTCTATGAGTCAGCAGCTGTTGGTTAACTTCCAGAAAGAATGAAAGGTGAACTCTTAGTTATATAAGCTGGGTTTCAGATGACATCACAACATTCCAATAATATTTAAAGGGCCCATATTACGCTATTTTCTGATCTCTGTTCTAATGTTTCCTCATCACAAACAGACCTGGAGTTGTGTTTTGTTTCATTTACACACGTTTAACACACAAACCCTGCATATTTAGGCTGAGTTCTTCTCTCAAACTGAAAACGCTCTGTTCCACCTTGTGATGTCATTTGGTAATACAGGAAGTGCTCCATTGTGTTTTTAAACTCCATACACCTTCACTAGAATCATTTGGATGATTTCAGCCCTGAAATTGCCGATCTCCACTGAACTAAAAGTAAAAATGAAAGGTAAAAGGGCTGTTAACTTCAAAACTACCACTTTGTGACATCACAAGGTGGAACAGAGCATTTTGAGCTTTGGATATGTAGACAGACTAATAATAATATTACTCGAATGTGTGAATGAACCAAAACACATCTCCAGGGATGTTTTTGAGTAGGTAACAGCATTAGAACATGACTTAAAGCTCACAAGAGTCAATTGTGTGTAATATAGGACCTTTAAACACTTAGGGGGCAGCTAAAAGTAATATTGTTTAAATACAGATTTTTGTTTTAATATAGTAAATTCTTGGGAATTCTTAGAAATGATCAGGTTCAACATTTGTGAATTTACCTTTTCGTTATTTCATGGCAAAGTACAAATGTAATCTATTGGGAAAACTGTCTCTTGCGCCCCCATCTGGGAGACATCATCACATTCCAGAATCTGAAAACCACCAATACCTATAACACTTTGAGACGCTTGTCAGTTTAAGATCAGTTTAAATCCAAGTTCTAACTTTGATGACTGCACTTTTAGTTAGTTATTGAATTACTAGTGTTAGAACCATAGACTGTAGAAAGAACTAAGTGAGTGTGACGTCACCCACAGCGTTCGGCTCCAGTCAAATGAAGCTCAACGAGGCTAGAGCAGTTATAGGGGCCAATTTGGAGCAGAGTTCCATATTTGGAATTCTAACCGTGAGCATCATAGCAACCAAAGAGCCAATCCGGTGTGAGGCTGTTGAAAGTAACACCTCTTCCCGCCCTTACGCTAGCTGGAGTGACCCTGGAAAGCTGCCTGATTTGTCTCTTATTAATGTTCATATCTTGACTTACAGACACAATAGCGAAATAAAAACCCCAGGATCATGTAGAGCGGGTTAATACGAACATTTTAAGACCAAAATGACGAGTCTGACAGCAGCAGTTACACAGAGAGGGGCCACAGTTTTTCAATAGAAAGTGAATTGGAGCCAGAGTCAATGGAGCCGAAATCGCGCCCATGATCACTTGTTTGGAATACAGCGGCCAGCAGGTGAGCTATGTTCATTTATATATATAGTCTATGTGTACTATAGCTGTCTCCTCTTCCTTCTATAAGAGACTCTGCGCTCCTCCATTACACAGTTGTTGTTTCTTGCGTTCTACATGGACCTGCTCTTTTGACACATTACAAAACAACACAGAGATTCCAGAGTTTATTATGCTGTATGCTCCTCACCTAACTGCAGGCCTCTGTAGATTTGACCTTACTCTTTCTGTTGAATTAATATGACTTCCCGTGTCTTCCTCTTTTGTTTTCAGACCATTTCATTTGTTGACGGGTTTTCATTGAGAGTCCCAGGTGAGACGTGGGCCTGAGCGAGGAAAGAAAAACACATAAATAGCTGGTTAAATTTGTGATTCTTTGTAAACATCTGCTGTGAATAGCCTTGCCCTGCAGCACCCGGCGAGTACACAGAGGCTGATTCACATTCTGAGCCAATGACGGCACCACCGACTGTCTATTAAGAAACATAATACCACACAATACAAGTCATTGGATTTTCAGTTTAAAAATCATGGAAATTACACGGTTTCATTATTAGATCTTGAGGGATGGTGTTGGAAAATAGTCTTGTTGTCAAAGACTAAACATGATAAGGACAATACATGAGCATTTGCTATAAATAAATTGTATAGTTTAAAGGTCCTATATTACACAAAATGGACTCTTGTGAGATTTGTGAGTCATGTTCTAATGTTGTTATCTCCTCAAAAACATACCTGGAGTTGTGTTTTGGTTCATTCACACATGTTTGAGTAATCCTGGATTATTAGTTTGTCTGCATCCCCAAAGCTCAAAATGCTTTGTTCCACCTTGTGATGTCATGAAGCAGTAGTTTTCAAGTTACCTTTTACCTTTAGTTCAGGAGAGACTGGCAATTCCAGGGTTGAAGTCATCCAAATGATTCTACTGAAGTTGTATGGAGTTTAAAAACACACTGTTACCACATGACATCACGAGGTGGAACAGAGTGTTTTCAGTTTGAAAGAAGAACTCATCTTAAATATGCAGGGTTTGTGTGTTAAACATGTGTGAATGAAACAGAACACAACTCCAGGTCTGTTTGTGACGAGGAAACAACATTAGAACAGAGATCAGAAACAGTGTAATATGGGCCTTTTAAAGTTTTATAATAGCTTCATAAGTCGTCTTCTCTTCCTGCTGCTGTCACTCCTGATGCTACAGATGAGATTCACATTAGCCACAGTTAGTTCCTATACTTCTACATTCCCTCTGCCAGTTTGACTGCAGTAAATAAATAGTGTTTTTCTGTCACTTCACAGCAGAAGCATGTGACAACTGGCAGTTATACAATCCCCCATTTATTATTACACCACAGGCATAACAATTATAAACCCTTTAGTGATGGGACTTTCGGCTCCTTTGTGGGATCCGAATCTTTTGGATCCGTTCTCTTCAAAGAGCCATTCAAATAACTGGCGCTTTTTCTATTTATTTCTATGACAGAAGCCAAAGTGAGAAGAAAGGACCAAGGCTCAGATCTGTTTAAAATGGTTCAAACTGAGCGTGGGAGAGAGTTTACCCTTTGGAATTATGAATTAAAACATTGCAAAACAAAAATAAATAATACATAAATAATAATAATAAT
>JACM01043612.1:0-14058 GCA_000787095.1 Periophthalmodon schlosseri
ACAAATAAACTTGCCTTGCCTTGCTGGTGTATAGGGTCAAAAGTGCATGACTCCATATTGTCTCTGATATGTGATGTTGTATTATTACATCCTGGAGTTATACTTGTAATGTGAGTGGCTTCCTTGAGGGAGAGAGGGCTGCTGTTGGAGTTGTTGACTTTACCTGAGCTGTAGCTTCAACTCTTTGAAGTGTGTCCAACAAAACTGGAGTTACTACACTGTTATAAAGAGTTGTCCTCCCATTTTCATGTTGAGTGTTCAGACTTAAACCCTGTTAGTACTACCAAGCCTTAAGTTTCCACTTATGTCCAGCTCAGTGGAGAACTGCTCCGCATCAGCTCAGTTAAGGATAGGCATGGCCTCTCCAAAGTCATGCATGTAACATAAATTGGTATAAGAGTTTGATGCAGGCAGGAGCCATGTGGTTACCATCCCATGAAAAATAAGGTGCAATTAGTCACTAGCAAACACGCTGCCATTACTGAGGCTCTAGCCACGCACAAAGGCCCTGTAGTGTTAATCTTCCTATACTATGAATCTTCCAAGGTGGCAGCGTCCTGTTCTTCTATACATCAAAGAGAGAAAGGAAACCACATCAGAACAGCAGCAGAAAGTCAGTCTGCAAACATGTGTAGTAAAAAGGCCAAACTGCAGTTATACAAAGGTGCATTTAGCTGAGTGTCCCCAGGCCTGAACGCTGAAAGCTGCTGGTGTCTGTCTATATGTGAAAGGCCCACAGACACACCTGTTTGTCATGCCCTCACAAAAGCACATACACTCAGCCGCCCATTCACAAGCACTGCAGCAGTCACGGTTCATCTGCACAACGCTAGCACTGCACACCAAACAAAGGGAGACTTATCAAAGTTTACAAGCTATTTAACGTGGTTAACAGGAGATTGGTGCTACCAGTGATCAGAGAGCTTCAGACATGCGGAATATGTGGTCCAACAGACACAAACACATTCATGATCCTATTCCTATTTTAATTTCATCATCTGATATTGTCAAACTTCAGAGTTGAAATGTGCCCTGTGTAGGCAATTTCAACAGGGAAATAATGCTGATGAGCCTTTTGAAAATGTATGTAGCTTGTCTTTAATCGTCTATAGAGATATTCCAATCATTGTAATCTCTATAGTTACATAAGTGGGCCCTTGTCCACATGCAAAGACCACTTAAAGTAAATAGATAGGGTGCTAGGGTGGGGTTAGTATTTGTGTATCAAATGTACACTGACTAATATTGCTGACTTCACGCACTCTATAGCTATGTTTACGTGTTCCCATTGTCTTAAGTGAACCGTACCTTCCAGTCTCTCTTCAGATCCAGGGTTGCTTAATCTAAGGTGGAGCTACACACTGCACTAAGATGATTGGAAGAGAGAGAATGCAAACTTGAGCAAAAACAAGACTGACTTGATCTTCTGATACAGATATAGGTGATGGTAACTTATAAGTCCCGCTCATGACATAAAAACAAAAACATCATTGGTAGAGCGGTCAGATCCACTGACCCACAGGTTGGGTCCATTGTGTCCTCCAATGTCTGCATACACAGTTGTATGAATGTATGTGTGAATGGATGAGTGGTTCCTTGATGTAAAGTGCTTTAAGTGCCTTGAAAGGTAGAAAAGCGCTATATCAATGTGCCCATTTATATACTGAACCAACATGCTTAGCAAAACAATGCTAGTGCATATTAGCAACAGTTTCCTGTTTATTGATCCACAGCTCTCATAATCAAAATTATAAATATATTTCCACTGCCAAACCCACAGTATTACATAAGGAGACATTAAAATGCAGTGCAAAGGCACAGATGCATGAAGTAAATGCACAAAAAGCTGATGCTGGAAAAAACTGAAGTAGTTTCTTGTTTACTCTTTCAAGTCCCGGTCTTCAGACATAGTTGCCACTGTGAGTCAGTGGACCGAGCTCAGTGGCATGTGTCACCAGTTTAGCCTAGCTGTCCAAATACTAGAAATTTCAAAAGATCAATGGCCACGTCTAACAGTTCCACAAACTTGGAATCACTAAACATTGTTTTGTGATTGCTCTGTGCACAGCAGCACACTAGCTCAAAGCTAATGCTTACTTAGTATATGCTTACTTCAGTTTGTGGCATTATTTAAATATTTAATAGGCCTCAAAATTAGCATTAGCACTGGCACAAAAAGACTCTTCCTAAACACAGAAATTTCCTCCAGTGAAATATTAATTTTGTTTTTATAGTGTAATATTGAATATGTATGTGTTCTTTTATTTAAGTAGCAAAACTTCCACCATAGGTCTTTAAGATTTGTAATTAAGATTTCAATCCTGGACTCCTATGTCACTTGATGGGGTTTGTAGTAGAAGGAGAATGAAAAATACTTGTTCCTGAGTGTATTTCTTCATAAGATAGCATCTTGTTGGTGACAGTCCAGGTAAGTGTCAGAGTAATAGTGGGTCCGTGCGGTACATAAATGAGACAGGGTTTCCTATCCACGAGGCGTTCTGATTGTGCAGAGCTTGGGCCCTGCAGACAGAGGCACATAAAAGCCAGGCTGTTTGTTCCTGGGGAAGGATTAGGTGGCAACACAAAATGCTCAAGGAACACATGATAGCCTCTCGCTTGTGATGATGTCATGCTTTTGGTAAAGGCATTGGGACTGGTTGCCTCTTGGGTTACGGTAAAGAGCACGGCTGCTTGTAACGCTTTGTTGCTGGCATACAATATGTGTATAATAAATAGGGTTTGAACTTTAGATTTTTTCCTTTTAAGTTTAAAAGCACCTTAACTATTATATCAAGCTTTTTCTTAAATTTAGTATATACACTAGACATTTGTTACAGAATCAAAGCTTCGGACAAAAACGTACACAGTTATTCAGAGCAAAATGGAAATACCATCTGCACTGCAATGTGAATATTCAAGCTTTAGACTTTAGAGAAATATTCAGATGATATCATGAATTAATTTAAATTTCAATAAACACAGGTATGTGGACAAGAAGAGGAATACAGGAGTTTTATAGAGAACTTTTATAGATGGAGCCAAGAAAACAGTCTCATTCTAAACACCTCCAAAACGAAAGAATTGGCATTGACTTTAGGCACGACACACCCTCAATTCAAACTGTGACCATCAGTGGGGAAGATATTGAAATACTGTCCACCTATAAATACGTGGGGGTGAATCTGGACAACAAGCTGGACTGGTCCACAAATACAGATGCACTTTATAGGAAAGGCCCAAGCCAGCTATATTTTCTAAGAAAGCTAAGGTCTTTTAATGTAAACAATAAACTGCTTTGTCAGGCAGTAATGGCTAACTGTTTTTTATGCTGCAGTCTGTTGGGGGGGCAAAGAGATCTTAGGAGACTAGAAAAACCAATAGAGAGGGCTGATTCAACTATAGGAATTAGTTTAGAGACTCTGGTTGAGGTAGTGGAGCAACAGACATTCAACAGGATGGATGCTGTACTGAACAACATGGACCATCCCCTGAATTCAGCTTTTGAACAGAGAGCAGACAGTGGACGTCTGAGATCAGTGAGCTGCAGGACAGAACATATACAAGGACTCCCTCTTCCCGACTGCCATGAGACTGTACAATAAGGAGGTTTATGGCAGATGAAGAGACCTACAATCTGAATTTCCCCTTGGGGATAAATAAAGTCTTTTTGACTTTGATTGACTAATTTGATGCATATAAAGCCTTGTTACTGATTCACAAATAGATACTAAAGTTGTACTAAGTTGTTCATTATTAGTAAGGCATTTAAAATATTAATGTGTCGAAAGGCAAAGCTCTTGATTTACGGGTCAATCTGCCTTCCTACTGACCTGTGGTCATAAACTGTAATTCTTAATCAAATGGACAAGATGGTGGATACAAGTGGTGGGGCACACCTTTGAGCTTGTTGTCCACTGCACGATTTTAACTGGGTCACAGGTCTCAGAGTAAGACAGGGACAAATATCAAACTTAGAACCGTCACATGACCAAAGACGAGCTGCAACTGATATCAAGCCTGTCTGATATTTTGGAATCTTGGTTGCAGAGTGAGCCCTCCTCTCGCTGTGTCTATGATCAATCTATGTCAGACATGTAACCAACAGTAAACACAAGCACTCCTCAATGGCCGAAGAGCTTTCATTTACTAACTTTTATAAATGCAAAAATGCTGCTAGCATGTAGCGCTGGCTGGGGTGGTTGGGGTGGACCTTCATCAAATAGAGTAAAATTGTTAGATAGGAATTACCTCATGTTCACTCATGTTGCCATAAATTGTACTGTACTTCAGTTGCATATTAATCTTGAGCAGCAAGATGGATTCTTGCGATAGTTAACAAACTCACAGAATCCATCTTGGCATCCTCTCACTGGTGGGCTGGAGACTGGACCAATTACCAATCAGCATGAAGTATTAGTTTGAACGTTCCAATAGGTCGTGATTGCTTTCACCGAGAACCATTTCAGATTGATAATGTGAAGAAATCAATTCAGAGTGCTACAAATACCAATCTGGCATGATTATATAGAGTCAATAATAATAGTATTGACCCCCCCTCCTCTCTCTCTCTCTCTCTCCATCCGGCCCTGCGCATGAGCTCATGGTGATGTATGTGTGTGTCCATTCTCCAAATCAGCACAAACAAAGGCCTCGCTGCACCTTTATGCTGCCGACACTTTGCCCCTAACACTCAGGAGTCCTGTTACACGCCTTTCCCAGGGACCGCGCACAATGCCACCCGCCTGCTCCCCTCTCTCACACCACGCGGGGAAACATATACACTCGTACTGTCGCCTCATGCCATTCTTGTCGCCTTTCCAGATCTTCTCCAATTACCCCAAAATCTCTCCCGCCACAGCTCGGGATGCAGCCGGAGTGGAGGAGACGACCGCGGGCTGCAGAAGGGAGAGTTACCTGATCCCGCAGAGCACTTGCTGATTTTGGCAATTTCAAAAACCGGACATTTGAGATCAGGTTGAGTTCTGAGTCTGCTGATGGAGACGGAGTTATGGTTCTTTTGACAGACAGGGTGAGGTAGGAAGGGGTGGGTAGTAAGTCAAGTAAAGTAACTACTGAAATAATGGTAGAAAAGTCTACCAACCTAGAGACATGGTGGGACTTTGATGAGCAGCTCGCCTCTTTTTAAAGGTTCGGTTCTTTTGAATCAGCTCCAATAGTTCCTATATAGCTCTCATAGAGCAGTGTTTCTCAATCTTTGGTATGTGTACCACCATTAATGCTTAAACTCCTTCTGGTGTTTCTCAAGTTCAAATATTTGCAGTCATTGTCAATTTAATCCTTTAATCCTTGTTTGATGTCCTAATTCTCTTAATTTAAGTCTGTTTTAGACCTAAAATGTTCCTATTTACCTGACTTAGATCTGGTGGTATCCACAGATCCAAAACATTTACCAAAACAATTACCAAAAAAATATTTTGCCTTTACATAAAGGTGGGACAACTAAATAATAAACCATTTCCAGCCAATATCTAAATTACCTTGTCTGGCAAAAGTTTTAGAAAAGTTAGTTGCAAGTTGCATCAAGTTATAATTTATTTAAATAAATGCTCCATTTGTCTTATCAATCGGGTTTCAGTAAGAACATAATATTGTCACTGCAACCACAAATGTTTTAAATAACATTTTTACAGTCCTTAATGACAAACAAGATTGTGTAGCACTGTGTACTGATTTAATTACAGCTTTTGATTCAGTAGATCAAAAAATCCTCTTGAAGCAACGGAGTGTCCCAAGGCTCAATTCTGGGCCCACTGCTTTTTACAATACTTATTAATTCTATTGGTTGCAATTTTTAGAGAAAGCCTCATACATTTATATGCAGATGATGCTGTTTTGTATGCAAGTGCTCCCTCTGCTGATAACGTGATTTTAAAACTCCAGTACGATTTTAATGAAACACAAAATTTCCTCAAAAGTCTTAAATTATCACTAAATGCAGTGATAAAAAAATATATATATTTAAGTGTTGTACAAGCTACAAATCTTTATACACTAAATGGTACATCGTAAGAGTCACCACCACCAATCTAAATTTTAAATCTAAATTATAATTTTATTATAGAAACAATTCTTGTATCCCATTAAAGAAATTGTTCAAGCAACCTTTCTGTCTGTACTAGATTACTAGATGCAGACTTCAGACTTCTACTTTGAAACTTTGTGATACACTATTTCGCTTCATAACAGGTGATGTACACTCTATGAAAAAATAGGTTGTCCATCACTATCTGTTAGAAGAGAACAAAACTGTATAAAATGTTTTTATAAGGGACTACTTGATAGACTGTCTGAATATCTCAGTTGTTTGTTGAACTTTGATACGGGAACTTTTAATACAAGATCTCATGATTGTCTATGTCTAAAAACTGGCTTCACTAGAACCGAAATGGAGAAAAAAAGCTTTTGGTTATTTTTTTTCCCAAAAATTGAATTATTATTATATTATATTTCAAGGGTATGCGAAACTGGACATACTGATGCCACAGATGCACTTTAATAATGCGGTGATAAACATTTATAATCACACCTGCACCTGTTTTTCATCTGTTTTGTTTGTTGTGGTTTGTATTGTTCTGTATTTTAACAGAACGCTCATGAAAAAAAGAGGCTGGTACTCTCATTTGGCTCTCCCTGTATAAATAAAGATAAATGAAAAAAATGAAATATAGTTCTGAAAATGTAACTGAAGAAAAGATTGTGATGTGACTAAAACTTCTCATAGAAATCCAAATTACTGACAACCCTGAGTAAAAGTAACTGATCGCCCCTTGCCTGTGGACATGAGCTGAGGGGTACATGATGAAGCATGGTATTGACAGGGTCCTGCTCTCCCATGGGAGCGCTGCAAAGGAACGCACACAACAAAGAGCTGAAGACGGGCCTCTAAGGAAACCTAATGCGTCGCCACAGGACTGCATCAGCTGTGAGAAAGTCCCACTGCACACATGGAGCAAAAGAGAGGGGGTCCAAATGACATAAAGTATCTGAAGTAGTGATGGGATTTTTGGCTCCTTTGTGGGATCCGAATCTTTTGGATCATTCGGTTCATTTCAAAGAGCCATTCAAAAGACTGCCTCTTTTTATATTCATATGACAGAAGCCAATGTGAAAACTCATTTTAACAACAAACTAATCAAAGAGAAATGACCATGGCTAACATTTGTTTAAAATGGTTCAAACTGAAAATAGTGTTGGTTCAGCGTAAATCAGTGGAAAAATACATAAAAATTAGAAAGAAAAAGATTCAGTTGTTTTAAAAAAATGTGATCCGGTTCCAAACGTTCACATTAAGGAACCGTTCAAATGAGCCGACTCGTTCATGAATGTCACATCACTAGTTTGTTCCCATGTTTGCAGCCAGATTTTTTCCCATGTATTTGAGCAAAATTAGTCTCGGCCGAGTACAGTTATATTTTATAACAAGCTCTAGTGGTCAAAATAAGTCAGCTGTGTACTATCTGCAACTAATTATAAAGCGTTTTATCCTCCGAGAATCAGGAAGGTCATGTAAGCATGCTAGCCGTTAGCATTACTGTGATGGCAAAACTCTGCTCTGGCCATTGAAAGTCATAAAAATAATAGATATCTTAAATAAGTTTTGTTAAGTTTCTGTTAAGTGTAAACGTTAGTGGCTATTTGAGGGCGCATTACAGCTGTTGCATTTCATATGGTGAAACTTGTTAATATAAACATAAATCTTAACAAAACAAACTCAAAATTCAATCCAACTCTATTGTATAAGTTATACATAATAAGTGATGATACAAAATCTAAAATATGTGGGAAAAGTTAGTGAAACATGACCTTTGGTGGACCTTTAGAATGCGCTGGTCTCCTGACGTGGCATTGCTCCATAAGGAGGATAGGATATCTATGACTGAAAGTTGTGAAAATCACTTATAAAGTCATTCTGGTGAATAATTAAGATGCTCGGAATGCATTAGGCAAGGGAGGAATAACTTTAGACCACTGCAAACCTTTTAAAATGAGCTAGCTTTGTTTTTCATGTTTTTAAAACTAACTCATATTTTAATTAAAGAGAATAGATTTTTTTGGTTCTTTCTACCATGTTATAACGTTGTTTCCTCATCAAAAACATACCTGAAGAGGTTTTAGAGGTCATAAATGCATGTTTGAGTGATTTAATGATCTCTCCCAATTCGAACCCTCCTTACAGTTAGCTGTAAGATTTGTCCAATGCTCAGCCCATGCATCCACATGACAGTTCCCCATAAATATACAAAAGGAGGGATACAAAACGTGCACAACAACTTGACACTTGTGCAGTAGTTTCATCAGCAGGATGCACGCTGATTGTGTTGTGACAGAGCTCTGAAGGAGACTTAACGTGGAGAGCAAAGGGAGGGGGGACTCATAGCGCCAAAGCAAAAGTGAAACTTAAAAGACATGTTAATACATTGGGTGAATATAGCATTTTCAAAACAATAAAAGGTAGCATGGTGATCTAAATATGTTATGTGTTAGCAGTTAATATCCCACATAAGTAAAATACTCGCTAATAAGCCTAATAATGTAGCCTTACTCAAACACGTGTGAATGAAACAAAACACAACTCCAGGTATGTTTTTGATGAGGTGACTCACAAGAGTATATTTTGCATAATATAAGACCTTTAAATAACATTAGTCTTATACAAGTAAAGGGTATGATGTGTGAACTATGTGAGAAGTACAATTTCTTCAAAAAGTTACTCAAGTAAATTATGTAACACATTACTAACCATTAAGTTAAGTGACCACAAACCTCAAAATTCCCTTTGTAATGTTAGAGTTAGAGTTTTAAAATGGTTGTAGGTATTCAACATATTCTTTCTGAGTGTTCATACCTGTGCAGGTTTTCACAAGGGAAATTATGTGAAACTAATGTGACAAAGACAAAAATACAGATACATATATATAAATGTTAAAGATTGAAAAGGTTACCTGGAGCATGTCACCAAAAATCACATTAATAATAACTAATTATTGGGTTGTTATATTGACTGATTTTACTCACCATGTAAATGAACCCACCAGCTTTGCTTTGTTTTGTAAGTATTTTTTCCCTAATATGTCAAATGCCAAAATCTAAAATTCTAATTGTGGGTCTCTTGACCTTCTTCTTTAAAGTGCATATGATAGATTAGAGTACTTTTCACTACATTGTTAACATAATTATATTTAAGATATTACTAAAAAATCTTGCCCACAACTTCTAATGAAGTTTATCTTTTTACTTCCTGGTTGGACGTGCAGCAAATATGACATATGCTGAATTCATTCTATATCTGTTACCTACAAACATATTGTTAACAAGGGCCAAAACTTGTCTAATTCCACAATAGGGATGGATAGACTAATAAAAATAAATGACAACACATTCATTTTGCTAAATCAATCTTTAATCAGTCAGAAAAAATGTGTTCCATGTTAGTATAGTGTCCCTGCATGTTGGATGGACTTTTCTGTGTTGATGACATAGGTAGAGGGATTCTGTTTTAGAACTCAGTACTACTTCCTGTATTTTGTACTTTTCTTTTGAACTTTTTCTTTTTTTTTTTTTTTTTTTTTTAACAAACTGCCACTTAATTGATATAAAACTATGCTAAATATTTACCAAAGGTACTACCCCACCAAACCAAGTCAGAATTAGAAAATCTTAATGCTACTATGATAATATTGATCACAGGTACTATCCCACCAAACCAAGTCAGAATTAGAAAAGAATGAAAACCTGCCATATGCACTTTCAGTGCACCAGTCTTGAATTATAATATAACACAAATATATATACTTATTCACATTTAGATTCAATAACAATTCCATATTCATGTGTATCCTGTTAAGACATTCATATGGAGTGAATACCATAACTTTTAATGCCAGTGTAACATGTGGATGGGCTAGGGGCCAGTCAGGGGTCAGTCCCTGGGTCGGGGGGGCCCCTCAGAGGAGGTGGAGGGCCGGCTGAGCAGTTCCAGAGGACAGCCCCCCGCTGCAGCCACCTTCTCCTCCGCTCTCATGCACAGCTCCTGCAGGAAGTTAGCTGTTTCAAACACAAGGTCACTCTCATCCTCTGAAAATGAAAACAAAAGTAACATTACAAATACTCCATTACTGTCATAGAGTAGATATTTGGGGTAACTGTACTTTTTTTAAAGTCTGTACTTGTACTTGTAATTGAGTATACTTGTACACATGTAACTGTAATTAGTTGCATTTTAAATCGTAGAAGTTACTAGGTATAGAAATGTCCAAATTGTGCAATCCACGTCTGTCTCTGTTCCTTTCTATAATACTTTCTACAATTCTTAAATGTTTCTAAAAGTGTGTTAAAAAGTAGTAACTATAGTACACTGAATAGTATTTTTCATGTGTACTTTTTACCTATAAGTACAGCAGTACTTGTAGGCCTACTTGGAACTGAGTAAATTATTAGCCATTTAACTTTACTTTTACTTGAGTACAAATTTTCAATAGCTTACTCGTTCCACCACCGCTCATTACAAATACGCTACTGAAGTATTACAATTGACTAGATATTTTTTGGTAAGTGTACTTTTTTGAGAATATTTTAAAATCTGTACTTGTAACTGAGTATAATCCAAATGTGTAATTATAATAAGTTGCACTTAAAATCATCAAAGATACTGAGTATAGAACAATCCCAGTTGTCCCTAACCCTTGCCTCACTGCTCCTTTCTATAGGCTACTCATAAACACACATAACAGTCCTGCATTTCCTTCACTGATTAGCTTTAGCTTTGACAGAAATTTCATGGCCCAGGGCTAAAAGCCTCACATGGTCCCCCTCTAATATAAATTAATAGGAGGAGGGTCCATTTCTAGGCTCCTAAGACCCTGGAGCCCAGGACAACAGACCTCTTTGCCCCCCTCCTGTCTACTCTGGCTAAGAAGAAAATAAGTGGGTTGTGGTTTAAAACAGTGCTAACTTTTAAGTTAAGCTTTATATAAAAGCCTGATCTAATATTGATTTAAAATGTAAATAATAACAACATTTTAGCAGCAGCACTTGTCATTGAGTGCATTTTTAGCTGTGTAACTTTTTCAGTACTCTTTCTAACAGTTTGTCAGCGGTGGTACAGTTAGATATGACGCTCAGGTGGTGCAATAATAGGGTGACCAGACGTCCCTGTTTACCCAGGACAGTCCCAATTTTGAGCCTTGCATCCCCTGTCCCATCAGATTTATCCAAAACCACTGTTTTGTCACATTTTTATACAAGAAATGTCCCAGGTTTTCCAATTTTTGACCAATTTGATCCCTGCCAACAGTAAAGGGGGCATATACAAATGCACCAGTTACACAGAAAGTCCCTCAGATTATGAGTCGAGAATGGACAATGTTACACACTCTTTTCATAATTTTATTTATACCAACCATCCAAACCCAGGTGTTCCCCAGTTTTGAGTTTTGGAAATCTGGCCACCCTATGCAATAATGAAAGAAAAAAACAAACATAAATTTTGTGAACTTATCACAACCAATAACTATGACCACATGAACCTGGCTTTGGTATTAGGTGAAGTTTCTTTTATAGAAGGACATCGCCCTCTTGTGGACAAAGACAGAAAGGACCTACTATAACTTTATAGTCCAGTTAGTTGTCTCTTTGTGAAGATGTCTCGCTGACATAAGCGAGTCATCAATTAAAGTTTAATTGCAGTATTTATTTAGTTATAACATGTTTTACTGTGACTTGTTTAGAAATCACCCTGCTGTTGCTGCTGAGAAACAAAGATAAGTAAAACTGTTAGCGTCAGCTGGCTAGCTTCTGTTTTGCTGGAGCTCAGTGACCGCCTACCTCTTGGTTCCAGAAGTAAATTTAATTTGTCCTAAAATAAATTATATTAAAAGTTAGAAAACTCAGGGCTAATCAACTATGTGTTAACTAATGACCTACAATTGTATTTAAAATCTTCCTCTGAAACTTTATAAACTGCTGCTATTAAACCATTTCATCGAATTTGTGCTTTAAACTTGCTTTTTGGGTTTACTGAGCTCCATTAGAAATAGAAAAGAGGTGATATAATGTTTTTTGGACACTCAAATATATTCCAAAGTTAATGAAATTTGATATGCATGTTTTGCTTTAGAATAGGACATAGAAAAACAATTTAAGCACTTTGGTGGATGTGGGTTTCTGTTTTTTAATGTAATTATTATTATTATGAGTGTGTGTGTGTGTGTGTGTGTGTGTGTGTGTGTGTGTGTGTGTGTGTGTGTGTGTGTGTGTGTGTGTGTGTGTGAGTGTGTTTGTGTGTGTGTGTGTGTGAGTGTGTGTGTGTGTGTGTGTGTTTGAAACAGACTTTATATAGTGTGCTAGCTATGTCCATCTGTACAGTCTATGGTTTGAAACAAGGCAGTAAAATTAAGTAGTGATTGTCTTAACCCTCTATCACACTTTTGTTTCTTGCATAACTTCTTAACTTTTTATTTGATTCAGCTGCACAGAAATGTGCTTAGCTTCCGCAATGTGAGTTTTTTGAAGGTGTGACTGAGGGTTAAAGGAGCACTATGCAACGTTTCAAGTGGGGGGTCCTCCACCTGCTTGTCTCCATGGAGATTATTTTGCCTGGAATGCATCACACTGAACTTATCTTTCATGCATTTACTCAATTACAGATTTTTTTATTACTTAAAAATACCTTCAAACATGCATTCTTACTGTGAGTGTGGTCTCCTATCCACAAATCTGACCTCTAACCTGGCCTGCATTAGCTGCTTGTCTCCATGGAGATAGAGAGGTTTAATGCTATACTGTGAAACATACCAGACAATGCTCTACGGAGTCAAGCAGATGGCACCCTCCAACAGAAAAGTTACAAAGTGCACCTTCAAATGAGAAATAATCATATTTAGCTAACCCCAAACAACTGTCATTCCCCAATTTGAATCAGAGCGTCCAATTTTGATATGCACATACCCAGCTGCTTCTGAGTAAGTGCACAAACACGTCACTTACTACGGCAACACATACATGGACAATCTACATGTAATATGCTATCTATTTTAATTATTCTTTAAATATGTTTATTCTAAGTTAAATATAAGACCAAAATTTGCAAACAGATAAGTGCAGAGAAAAAAATAAACATTATAAAACTTTCTTTGCAAACTCTATTTAGCTTGAACTGTTTAACTTAATGAATGACAAACTAAGGTTTCACCTGGGATGACAAGCATGTTAGTCTGCTGCGTTACCTTTCAGCTCCTTTAGCCTGGGCGTGTCTTGTGCCTTGGTCTCCTGGTCCTGCATGGATCCACACATTTTCTTATGTGTGAACCAGTGAAGCTTTTGACAGGCCAGGCTGCAGTAGACCACCTGCGCACCACACCAGAGACAAGACATGAAGGTAACTGCTGTATCGAAAATCAGATTCTAATCGATACTAAAACTAGTACCAAAACCAGATACTCATTTGAGATATCGATACTAAGAACTCACATTCACAGCACAGAAATGAACCTTTCCTGAATAACTTTAGAATGATCTTTATGAGCTTTATGAGAACAAGTATAAGACACATAGGCTCGTATACGCCCATGGACCACTATGGAACCTACCTGGATGACTGACACAGATATAAGATTTTTATATTGTGGCAGCACTAATCCACTAGCAAATGAATACAAAAAATAGAGACAGCTACAGATATGTTTTATAGTATTAGTGGCATAACTTTTGTGAGATACAGTATTGTTCTGTTTTTCTGAATGTACAGTGTCTACAATAAGAATCAGTACAACACTTCTAAGTTTAGTTTTCAGCTTAAGCGTGTTGAACAGGCAGGTGGAGCTATGCAGTGTAGATCCCGTACCATTTGACGACTTTATTAATTATCTTATGAATAATTATGAGTTATTATTTTTGAGTTCTTATGTAAGGCTGAGAAATGACAAAAAAATAAATAAATAAAAAATTCCCTCATATTGATCAATCACAGTTTTCTATTCAATTTTATTTTACTAAGCTAAAAGCAATGGCTTTCATATTCCTGAACATACAAGCATATTG
>KN476563.1:20026-36867 GCA_000787095.1 Periophthalmodon schlosseri
GCTCGTCTGCCTCCCTAGAGCTACCCGCCTGTAAGCAACTGAGTCTCCTCCCAGCCTTGTTCTGAAGCAAACACGGTTATCCTATTAAATGTCTGCTTTGAGGTTGTAGTTCATTATTACTGTCTACGTGTGCCTGTTTAAGTATGAAGCAGTTCACTCAATAGCAAACATCAGATTCAGTTGCTTTCCTGATGGACTACCTTATGCTGGGTGGTCTTTAAAGGGTTAAAGACTGCACAGAACCATTTTGTGCGCAAGAATCTGTTCAAAATGGCGTCGGTAGGTCTGCATCAGTGGCGCAAAGCCCATACAGGGATCCAAATCCAAAGCCATCTCCCTTGACAGGATGGTGGAACATGTTCCCTCAGTTCTGTCAAACATATTCTCCATTAACAAAGCCAGTGATGCTACTATTGAACCACTACACCACAAAATCAAGATGAAGACTAGATGAATCTCTCTTACAATGAGGTCAGCCTATTTGATTTATTTTGTTTACCAATTTTCGACTTAATTGTATCCAGTGTCAGTCTCTCCATTTTGACAGTTTACAGTAAAAATGCCCTTCAGGGTTATTCTGGGTCTAACTTTATTTACTCAGTCTAGGTATTCATCTGGGTTGTGGCCTTCCCAGATATTAAAGAAAAGCATTTCTCAACTATGTGACCTGCTGAGAATGGGAAATCATAACAGTTATTCTTTAGTTTTTCCTATTGCAGTTTCTTTTATAGACCATCGACCATTTCATTATTGCAACCTATTCCTCAAGCGCAGGGCTTTACAAAGTGATGGGTCTTTGCACCAAATTAATGTCCCATAATGTGATTGTATCAAAGGGTGAAAACCTACTTTTTCCCTTTATACCACGGAGCAATTTGGATGGATAATTTTTTTTAATGTGCATTTGACCAGTTCTTGCCCCAAGTAAAACTTCAGAACCAGTGGCTGACCCCCAAAACGCCACTCTAATCTTCGACCAAGCATCAGTGGCATAAGGTAGTGCATGGGCCCCAGTTCAACCTTTGGTACTGGGCCGTATTTGGAACACGTGCGCACACAACCTTCCTGAGCAATAGGGAAGAGGGAATAAAGATACCTAGTTTGTTATGATTTTACCTTCTATCAAACCAACCAAAAACAGAAGACAGTGTGCTTACAAATATAGTGAGCAAATGAAACAATGGGAGCAGGGCTTTCATAATTTCTTTGAATTCATAATAACAGCGTAACAACATAGACATAGCACAATACCTCCAGGGGCCTTGTGGACTGCTCAGCGCCTGGGGCCCCAACGCAGTTGTTCTGTATGAATAGTGTGATGATATACCCCTAGATGACACATTAGGGAAGGACCAAGTGCCTTAGTGGGCGTTTCAAGGTTTGGGGCCCCAGTGTAGCTGTACTGTCTGAACTGCCTGACATATGTTTATACACAGTCGAGTGCTGATTTGGACCCACAAGATTTCCAAAAATGATTAAAGCCAATGCATGCTGTTACACTGACCTGTGCATCCGGGTGAGGTGCGGGTCTGCAGAAAGGATCCTCAAGGAGTCCATTTTTCCTGGACACTACAGCAGTCTGGAACAATTTTCAGGTATGGACAAGTACTCCTCTGTGTCATCGCGTGAACCCACACTGTGCCATTCAAGTACACACAGCAGTACTCAGTAGTTGGCGTAACAGGCAGTCTGCAAATCATCTGCTCAAAATGCGCGCCAACCCTCTGAGAATAAATCTGGCCAGGCTCGTCCACAGAAATGTGGGTGTCTGGGCAAGAAACCTCACATGGGCCCCGTTTATTATAAATTAATATGAAGGGGTGCTAACCACACATGCTCTACATTAGACCCATAGCACGGGCGACTCCTTGAGGAATGCTATGTGCTGTTTCTCTTGATCCTTTGGCTGGGTGGGGCCTTTCAGAGTGATTTTTGAATGTTCTCCCCAAGTAGGGTTGGCTTTCCCCCAGAAACTTGTTTTTTACCCATAGCCACAAAATAGTAGACTAATGCTGCAGCAGGGTATTCATGACCAAGGTATTGCATAAAATGTGCATGGGGCAGCACTGCAGACACCCACTGAGACAGATTTTAGTACTTCTGCTGACCACAGAACATGTCAACAAAAAATTCTTGGTCTTAAAATTAACGTTCAATTTGGGGTGCCCAAACATTTTTTTCCCTTTGTGGGACAAAATGGGTATCGTGGACCAAAGGCCAAGTTGAAACGCAAAGACATGTATGATTAAATTGTATTTATTTAATTCACCTTTTGGGCTCTATAACTATTGGCAGTGTATCCATCCATCACTTTTCTTCAGCTTTGCAGCAGTCTAAGCGGGGATGCCTAGACTTCTTTCCATACACACTTCTTCCAGCTCTTCCGGAGGGATCCTTAGGCGTCCCAGGCCAGACAAGACGCATAGTCCCCCCCTCTAGCATGTCCAGAGTCTTCCCTGGGGCCTCCGCCCAGTGTGATATGCCCGCAACGTCTCCAGGAAGGTGTCCATGAGGCATCTGGAACAGATGCACGAGCCACCTCAGCTGGCTTCTCTCATATGTGGAGGAGCAGTGGCTCTACGCCATGTTCTTCCCGTGTGACTGAGCTCCTGACCCCATCTCTAAGGGAGCACCCTGCAGAGTAAACTCATTTCAACCGCTATCTTGTCTTTTCGATCATTACCCAAAGCTCAAGACCACATGATAGTGTATTCAAAGCAAACTTAAAGATACACCTTACAAATCTCTGAATCCTTTGGTGGGTCATACTGAAACCCTCGAGGGGCCCAGTGTGGCCCACTAACCCCACCTCTGGCATCCTTGAGTTAAGTGAAAGACCAGACATAATGGTCTCAAGTCAACACATTTTTAAATTAAAGGTCCTATGTTATGCATTATTTAGGCAGTCTTTTTGGTTTTGGTCTTTCCACTCTGTACGAGTTGGAGCAGTTATCCTGCGTAGATTATGAATTCTCTCAACATTTGTGAGTTCACAAACTCATTATATACATTTGAGCCCAAACCCATGGATTGGATCAACTGGGCCAACGACAGGGCAGCATTGTGGTTTGGGGGGAGGTAAAAGGCAAACCACCCAAACAAACAAAAACAGTGATGCCGAAAAACATGTGTAGGCCTTTTTAGTAGCCTGCTCTGTTCTACTAGCAAATCAGTTTGAAGTATTGAATGTTTTGGCTTTACTCAATAATTTTTAACAAGAGCAGTATATAACTTGACTCATAGTCAGTGTTGCCAGGTTTCAGCAAACAAACACGTACAAGAGCACAAATTCTGCGTAACATGTGGCACAGCACTTCTCCAGTAACACAGATCCGGCCCCTGCTCCCCATCTCACACAAATAGAAGCTTGACAAAGCGCTGATGGTTCAGGCTAAGAAGATTTGTCCAAATCTTGACAAGAGTTTGTCAAAGGAATAGCAACTCCATGTCATGAATTTTGCCAAGAAGTGGCTTTTTCCTCCGCATGCCACTTCAGAGCTTTCTTTCAGAGTTGGCTCCTCTGAAGCAGAGCACCATGGTAACAGCATCAGTCTTTCCTCGTACGACTGGTCCCACAGCCATTCCCTGTGTCTTCTGCTCACTTGGGTATCATGGGCTTGTTCCAAGGTGAGATAGACCAATGCACTTAGTTTGCACTGATTAGATTGTCGTTCATCTTGCTCTGATGTCACAAGGGCATCACTAATGGAAAACTGTGTGCTTTAATTGGCACTGGCCATATAATTCACCATTGATCTCAAACTTCTGCTCTTAACAATCCAGGTTAGTCACAGTTCAAAAAGGCGAATCTCAGCGGGACTTTCCTGGTAAGATAAAGGTTAGAAGGACAAGCCCAAAACATGTCGCCTTGCTTTCATGAAAACTCATTGTCTATCTGGGTTACTCTACATCTGTTCACCTAGTTGGCATATAGTTGTCCTGGATAAAACACGTGGCCAACTCCAGTTACAAAAGGGATTGTTTAAGATGACCTGTGCCTCACAAAGAATGTGGCTCATATAGTCTCAAATCAAACCTGAGCATATCAAGCACTCTTGCACAAGTTGTATGTTGCTCATTAGTTAGGAAAGGGATCTGGTACAAAAATGTACAAATCACCACCATGAGCTGATTGGTTCATTGTAGCAAATATGCAACTTTTCTGGTAGAGGGGCCACTGCTTGATCGTCTTCAATGAGACGCCATTGCTTTCCCTAGAATGTTTTACAGTATGTTACAGGTCAGATCTGTGGAGAGGTGATCGTGATCACAGTAAGAAAGCACGTATGTTTTTCTATGTATTTTTGGGCAACAAAATACCTGTGATTTAATAAATTCAAGATAAATAAGTTTAATGCCACACTGTGGAACATTCCAGGCAAAGCAATATGTCGCAGAACTTCATCAGAAAGGTTACATAGTCCACCATTAACAGGAAAAAAAATGAATACAGAGCAAAATGACAAGGCCACTCAGCTCTGACTTTCAAATATTGGATAAAATATTAAACAAGATAAAAACAACCAGTTACTAAAGTTTTGTTTTAATATAAAAAAAAATAGTTACACCCATTTTCATAATTCTGTCAGTGCAAGTTTTCTTTTTTAGCTGAAAATAAATAAGTTATTGTATATTTTAATTAAGATATTCAAAAGGTTCAAAAAGAAACCAATACATTAACACAAAAATATGAATGCGTTTAGAAGTTCTTTAATGATTGGTAGTATAGACGGTGACACCACCATCATACTCTTTCTAAAAGACCAAACCTTTCCTTAAGGTCTAAATACTAAGCTAATTTACAAGCAAAATTTAAATCACACAAAAGCAATTATCCAACATTTGTATCAGTAATCTCCCATTTAATGTGGATATTAGCAGAATATGTAATACATGAAAGTTTTTCAAAGTTACCTTTAGTTTTCTGAGCCATGAGAAAGCTGATGCTGAACAAATGTTTCCATGCATGCAAACGTCTGGGAGCACTTGGTGCAAGTATGAACTAGCTCAAGTGCATTTTCCTTATCATTTGCAGCACTAAGAACACCATTTTGCTCTTTGTCCTCTATATGACCCTCTTCAAGGACATGCTCTTCATTTGGAGCAGCTTCATGAGTACTACTCTCTGCAGTGTCCTGGCATGGCTTTTCATCTTGAGAAGAGGAATTTGTAGATTCTGCTGTGGCCTTGCCTTCTTTTCTGTGATAGCGTAAATGTGTCTTAAAGACACACAGAAGACCAAACTTCTTCTCACATTTGTGACATTTATAGTTTCCATGAGCTGCCCTTTGCTTTTCTGTAGAGTCATTGTTATTGTCAGGGCCAAGAGCTTGGTTGTCACTTTTGGATATATGATTTGTGCCCTTATGGTATCTCATATGTTGGGTTAAGCTATTAAAATGACGAAAAACACAACTGCACAGCTTGCATGGATGTATTGTGAAATGTAAATGTTTTTTTCGTATTCTGCGATTTCCTTTTGTTAATAGCCTCTTACCTGATTTTGCTTTTCGAGTTGGATTTTCTATTTTTTGTTGAGACTCATGTGTCCTATGGTGTTCTTTCAAGACAGTCAACTCAGGGAATCGCTCCCCACACAAACCGCATGTATATGTCGAGTCATTTTCACAGCTTGCTTTTATCAATTTCTTAGCTCCATTCCTAGCATGAGTAGATGTGCCATTACAAGTTTTCAGACTAACCCTAGAGGCTATTTCAGTTTCAAATGTAGCCGACACTTCTCTCCCTTTGCACAAGTAAAATGAATGTATCTGAAAGTCTGTTAACCAAAAAAAAGAGAGCTTACATTTTTTACAGGTATAAGATCTCTCCAATTTCAAATCAGGACCATTCTCAAACTCATCAAAAAGTTTGGTAGATGAATGACTATGGTTTATATGAGCTTTCAGTGCATCTGTTTTTACAAAGCGCTTGCCACAGTATGCACAACAGTGAAATCCTTCATAGGTGTGGTTTTGCATGTGTTTCTTAAATTCCAGTCTACCTTTAAAGAACCTACAACATAAAGTACACCTGTAACCTCCATCTAGAATTCTATACTGCTGATGACGATGTAAGAATAGCAAGCTGTTGAAAGTTCTGCCACAAAGTTCGCAATGGTAAAGCCCTCCATGAGAATGGCCCAAGTTCGAGTCCAAAGATTTTGATGCCAAAACATCTCTGGGGAAAGACTTCTGTGATGGAGACATAGTGTAGGCAGAGCATGAGAAATGAGATGGTAATATTCCAGGAGAGGACGGTCGTTTGGTTGAGTATTCAGTATGTGTTAAGCCAGTCAATGCGGTCAGTGTACCATTCTCTTGAAGAACATACTCTCTGGGCACTTCAAATCCATTAGATGAGCCATCAAAGGTAAAAGACTCTAAAGGTCCATGGATGGACATATGACTTAACACATTTTGATACTGACTAAATCCATCGCCACATATTGTGCAGATGAAGGTGCAACACTCTGCCAATACCTTCTGTTTTTCCATTGTGAAATAATTTTGTCCAAGCGCGGAAGGCATCACTTTCTTTGTAGTGGCTTTGACTGCTTTCCAAGTTTGACTCCTCCAAGGCACCTAGAATGATAACAAACCAAAGCAATTAATGTTGCGGTGCTTACAGCAATAAACAGCCCTTTGTGAGCAACCATGTTAGCAACAGAAAATATATGGCTTAGGGCTTTTTTATTATATTCAGATTTCAGGTCAAGTATATAATGCCCATAGAAAAATCTGCACTTGACCCATCATTCACAACAGCAACAACACCTTCTATAGCTTTGAGCTGGCATTTTGGTCAGGCTGGCCAAGAGATTTAAAGGCCATTCCATGTTTTAAAGTTGGTGGGTGTGGACTACTAGGAATCAAACCTAGATCCTTCTTGCAGTCAGGCCAAAGTGTCACCCATTTTTCCACTAAGCTCTTTTGCATTTTTCCACTAAGCTCTTTTTGCAAGTAAAAGCAAAAGACCTTGGGGCCCCAGAATATTGAAAGTATTCTAGCTGAAATCAAGTTTGGGTCCTAACAAGATCTTGTTTAGACACCAAACTATATTTGGTGTGAGAATCTACAGGCATGGAATTGTCATGCCAACATCTCTGGTCACTCATCTCTCAACTCTAAACCCAATTTCCTTTTTCCAGCTCTAGCTATAGACAAAATAAATACACATACCTCTAGAGATACCCATTTAAATTTTTCATTACACCCAAATTCAGCAAGCTAGAACAGGGCCTCCCATCCCAGTACTAACCAGGCCCACCCTGCTTAGCTTCTGAGCCAAGCCAAGCAAACATCAGATCATCAGCCCAATGCCAAAACAAGTGCAAACCACAGTGAACTATGACAATAGATAGCCAAGGAAAGGAAATGCAGCATCCAAAGTTTTGCTGGGCCGAAACAGCCAGAGAAGTGCAAGGTCTATTCTGTGTATCAACCAACGTGTCAGCTTAGTAAAGTTGGTTTCAGAGAGTTATAAGATGTACAAACATGTAGTAATTTAAGTTAGATTGTCTAATTCAAATACCAATAGAACTTAATTATTAAAATGGTCACAGAAATGCGCAACAGCACAAACCAGCAAAATCACTTGACTAAGAAAAGCACTAAACTGAAATAAGAAGCTATGCATTTGATGCCGAATTACACATGGTATATTAAATGAGGGCTCCCCTGCATTTGACTGATGTTGAGCAAAAGAAACACACCACAAGTCTGCAGAGGGTGTTCGTTTGTCAGTCCATGCACATATACTTGACACACTTGGCATGCTCTACACACTTAGTGTAGAGCATGCAGGGGCCGCTGTATTAAAGTAACACCGAAGGTCTCAATTTACCTGCCAATCTTCATTGGAACCCTTACTTATGGTCATAAGCTTTGGGACATAACTAAAAGGACAAGATTCAGATACAAGAAGTTGAGGAGCTATAGACACCCTTTCCCGGCATGTTCGACCCAGGAAAAACTCTGGGAAGGAACTATAATGTAGTGGAGGAACTATGTCTCTTAATGTGATGGAATAATGGAATTGTATGTAAAAAGAGAAGTCTGGTAATCTCTGCTTGAACTGAGTTTTTTTGCTCTGAATGAGGATATATGATGAGCATTTGAATGACTCTCTGCAAAAGGCAACATCCATCCAGGTCTCACAGCAGTGACTGCATCCGGTCCATCTGCAACTCTTGTGTCAGACCGGTTGTGTTGCAGTGTGACACTCAAGGGTAGTGCTCTGCTGTGCTGTTCCGTTCACCCTTTGAAGCTGCATGTGCAAGACACCGATGTTTCAACAATAACTATCTTATTAAGGGAAAAGGCTTGTGGTCAGCTCCTGCGGCCAGTAAAATTAGACTTCCGTAAAGAATCCAGAGTGTCGTAGCACCAACGGACTGCACAGTGTCTGACAGGGATTCTTCTCCATTTCCACAACATCAGCTAATTTTGTAAATCCTCATTCGCCTAAAAGTCATCTTTGTAAGATTTGGCCCAGGCATGTCCAAACTATGGCCCGGGGACCGAATGCAGCATTCAGACCAATTTTTCTTGGCCCTCAGGCTTCCAGGTGAATTGGCCCGTATAAGCAGTACTTTTCACTGCAAGTTTTTGAAAATCTACTATTGAGCATTTAGTGTGTCCTATTGAGGATCTAAGCACGAATAAAGGCCTGGTGGCTCATTCTAACATGTTACAAATGCACATATTTGAGTTATTCACTATATTGACCTCCAGTCTTTGGCCCTCAAGTGGCTCTCCGCTTCATCTGTTTTGATATGCGGCCCTTGATGAAAAAAGTTTGGATGCCCCTGATTTAGCCTAGCTCAACTCTAGCTGCATCGCTCTGATTGGTCAGAGATCATGTGGTGTATGCAGCCTGCTAGCCAGTATTGAGGACATAATTGAGTAAGAAAAAAATCTTTGGCATCATGCTCCAATGAGTACCAGCCATTGAAACCAATACAACACCAACTTTGGTTCATCTTCCAGATCTTATTATACTTGGTTCACACCTATTCTGTTCTTTGACTTGCATGTAGACTGGGACAAGGGTGGTCTGATTTTGGACGATTTGAATCCGGTTGTCTATTGCAATCGGAGTTCTCTGTGCATGTAAACGTAGTGAGTGGGTGTTTCCCAATTGCCAGGATTCTCGGCTTCAAAACCACTTCAGAGAGAAGTCACCACAGCTCTGCCAAGTGGTGTTCCAATTCCCCCAAAGCCCTCACATCTTCCACTCTCGACTCCTATATTTGACTCATTTACCAAGGATGCACCACCTCGGAGGGCTGCACATTGCCCACAATGCACTGCAACTTTCATTTTCTACGAACTTTATTTAATCAGTAAAATGCATTTTCATAAAATAAAAGTTATTACACAGTAAAAAAAAAAAAAAAGTAAGTATTTTTGCTATTTTAGACACACTGCTGCAGACAACACTTATCAGATCGAATTCAAATCAGGACAATTGCAGCAAATTGAACAAAATCTTTTAAAGAAGGGGATTGGGGATAAAATGTTCATCTGAAGACGTTTTAGGCTGTGCATGTAATTATTTAATAATCAGCCTACATAATTTGATAACAGATTATTCACATGTTGACCCATAAAGACACTTGATACTATAAAGATACTTTATTTGTAGAAGCACAGATATTTATTAAAACTCGGTTTTATCGCGTTTGATCTAGTCACGTGACACAGTGCAATCGCTCTAGCCTGTTCCACATGCGCTCCAGGCGGTGTGAGCAGGACACTTGGCTCTGCTACGGAGGAGCCAACTCCAGAGGAGTGCTACAAAGTGGTCTTTGGAGGAAGGGTCCTGGGAATTGAGAAACACCGACTTAGTGCCTTTAATTCTGGCCACAAACTAGATGTACAGCTTTTGGAGGCTTTCAGATCTCAGACGACGATCATGTCATTCTGCCAGCTGGGGTCAAGAGCCAGTTTTCTTATTGATTTCATTATATTTTCAAAATATCCGAAAAGATAATTCACAAACAACAAAAACAGCAAAACAAAACAAGCATTCAAACTTTAAGAAAAAAATATATTCTCATTTGTATGTATGTACCTGTGAAATACACAGAAAGCTAGCCATAAACTTAATAGGACAACAATTTGCCAACAGCTGTGGACCAGACTAAACTGGAATACACAAACTCTTAATGACAAACTGACCCTCTTCCAGCTCTTGTAACTCACTTGTGTAGCAGCTTGCGTGACACTAGAGAAAATATGTGCCTGAAAAGCGTCTACCTCCGCCATCATTTTATCAAAGTTGGGTGTGCGTAGATAATTTTTAAACAATCGATGAGGCAAACCCGAAGCAGTAATTAATGCTGATTCTTTGTTAAATCTGATGTCAAATGCGTACATTGTCAAACGCTACCTGTCAGAGGGATTCACTCTCAAACTACACGGTCTTTACGTTTAGCAAAATGTTGAGAGCATGTGATCGCTAGCACGGTGCAAACAATGTAAACTTACCGTCAAATTGAGTACATCTGATTTGATGTGTGTATAATATTCACTGTAATTTCACACATGGATTCCGTGGATCGTCCTTAATATCACAGTAGCAGTCTTTATCACTCGCTAGCACACCGCTCGTCTCGTCTGGCTGCTCTGTTGTTCTATGGCCTCTGGTGTGGCCTGGCACGGCGAAGAAGGGAGGTAGTCTACACACGGTGTACAGGCGCCCTCTTGTGAGTAGGAGTAGAGTGCGGAAACCACGTCGACCTCAACTTGAAATAAAAACGAAATGTTCCGCACATAAAATAGTGCTAACTACGTTCGACTCAGGTTTTTGGCGTTAAATTTATGCTCTAATGACATTTTGAGATATGCCCATGATTTCCACCAAATCTACAATGTCATGAATTGGAGCGGATGGTGGCATAGACCTACTCTAAAAATGTGTTGTTTATTGTCTGTTTATTTGGTTTATTTATTTGGATTCCCAAATTGACAGCTACTCCTCCTAAACCTCTAACATCCCATAACAGCATGATCTGTTTTGTAAATATTAGATTTTATAAGCTTACATATAATTTGTAAATGGACAGTTGTTGCCAGTTGTAAACAGACATTTTAAATAGTAGTCAACTAGTAAATGCGCTAAAAATTACAGTAGACCTACATGTTTGGCCTGTTTTCATCCGAATCTGATGAAAAAAAAAAGATCTAAAATGGACTAGCAGTGCAAGGGAATAATAATTAGTGTAGAATTGCACACCCTAATGATGGCATCTTTTTTATGAACACAAATAAAGTCAGCTAGCTTTTTTATGTAGGTCCATAACGTCTATGCAGAAGCCATGCTGGGTAAATGTTGTATTATAATCTAATTTGTGTTTTGTTTTTTTATTATTATTTACTGTACTTACCGTGATTGTGTTTAACAAAAATAGTACAAAATTCTTAAGAAATATTTTATTTATCCAAGAACTGGTTGACAGAACTGGCACAAATGTGTACATATTAGAAAGAGTAAACAAATAGGCCTATGTATTTAAAACATATTTACAATGAAACAAAAGTGGAGCGCTTGTTCATATATTTTAGTAGAATGTAACATTTTATTAAAGAACTTAATTAAAGAATAACTGAAAGCAGTAGACCTAATAAAAAGGATTGCTGTAATTTTATATACAGTGGTGACAAAGATATGTACATTTGACAGTATTACTGCCATTGTCTTATACCTCAGCTTCAGACACAGACTTCTCTTTACTCCGACTTATGATCATTGAGTTTGTGCAGGTATACGAGCGAGATACCTCCTCCTGAAAAGCTGTTTCCAGGACTTTTAAGATAGATTTACGAACTTTATCCTTGAAATCTTGTCCCATGAACACATACAGGAGTGGGTTTAGGCAACTGTTAAGAAAAGCCAGGCTAGTGGCAATAGGAACCCCAATTGTGATAACATGGTCCAAAGTTTCACTTGGAGGACTGGCCGTGTGATGGACCAACTCAATCAGTGCCATGATGTGGTATGGAGCCCAGCAGAGGAAAAAAGTTGTAATAACAGCAGCAATAATTTTAAAAGGACGACTGGACTGGCTAGCCAAACTGCGGTTCTTCCTAAGTCTGTGAATTATGACAGCATAGCAGGAGACAATGACCGTGAAGGGGACTACAAATCCAAGAAGAAAGCGGGTAATGGTCATAGCTTGATGCCGAAACTGTCTGAGCTGGTTGACTGCAGGTGTTTCATAGTCGTCCGAGAAAGCAAAGTTGTTGAAGCAGTTGATTATGTCCTCATTGTGATAGGAACGTCCTGTGTCTCTTATGATGAAGTAAGGAGCACTGAGGATCAGAGCCAGCACCCACACCCCTAGACTAACACAGGATGCTTTTCTCACACTCCTGTAGTTTTGAGCCCAGACTGGCCACACCACAGACACGCACCTATCCACACTGATGACAACCAGAATATAGACACTGGCAAACATGTTCAAAAAGCTTATGGTGCTGTTGAGTTTGCACATAAACTTCCCAAAAGGCCAGTGGAAATCCATGGCTGTGTATGTCACGCTGAGCGGCAGGAAAGCCGTGAAGAGAAAGTCAGCCACAGCCAGATTGAGAAACCAAACCGTATTGACAGTTTCCTTCATCTTGAAACCAGTCACCCAGATAACCACACCGTTGCCCAATACGCCAAGCACAAAAGCCAAGCAGTAAACGATGAGGGACATGATGTTGAGAGACTGCCTTAGCTCAGCATGCTCGTCCTTGTAGTCATATTCATCTTCATCATACAAAGAGCCGTTCCTCCCAGTCACTTCTGTGGCATTGATGTGGTAAAACGGAGTTGCTGTTATTATATCCATCATTGTTTGAAGAACTGAAAGGAAGCACAAACAATGCATTAGAGATGCCTTTAAGAGAAATACAGTTGATAACTTTAGTGATAAATAGTATATATTGAGAAACCTTGCATTGAAATGCAAAATAACTGTAAAATTAATAATTAAGTAAGTAAGTCGAAGGAAACTGTAGCATGTTTGATTTGTTTAGTGTAAGCCTACCACCAACCCTGAGAGTTGAAAAAGAGTCGAACAAAAGGGACCTTAGACTAATGTTAGTAGTCTAATGTTGCTACATCTATGGCTGTGTGCACTGCAAACTGCATGTACTTCGGATCAGTTTGGCGATAAATAGGCCTAGATTATAATTAAATAACTGAGACAGACAACTTCTACAACCATAAGCTTAATTGCCTTTTTACCAGCAAACACTTTGATAGGATTACATAAAATAGAGAAACCAAAACGCAGTTGTGCCTGTCTAGAGCTAAGAAAAGTTCGCAGTAAAGTAGTTTACCGTGCAACTCGGAGTTTCCAGACGCTGATGATGGGGCACGCTCCTCCGGGGAGACTGGGAGACTGCACAGCGCCGAGTTGAGGTCTCGAGCATTAAATATGTGACGTCAGCGACTCAGAGGGAGCGCGCACTGCGCATACGCGCCACAACTATCAGTTGTGCAGTTTAAACTGCTGCAATTACCATCAAGTGCTTCTTTATTGCATTTAATCAGCGGGACACGCTCCGACACGTTTGTAGAGAATTGAGTATTTGTCTTAGTTGAGGGAAAGTCCTAGAGTGAAAACATTAAAAGGCGCAAATTGTGGGTTGTTGAGTTGAGCGTGAACCCGGGTATGAGCTGTAGCGATGATGCTGCTCCTAATGTGTGTTTTGCCCAGTGAAACTAAGCTCGTGTTTGCTTGTGGTTACACCAGTAGGCTACTCCTATTCTGCACCTGGGTCGTCACACTGCGGAATTCATTTGGACAAATATTTATGTCAAAACAAACAAGAAAAAATAAATAAAATGTATTTGCCAAAAATAACATCTCAACATGCAAGACAATGTTTGGTTTGTGGAATATTTCAGGCATTATCAAAAACTGCAATCTTTAGTGTCAAGAACATGTATCAAATTGTGCTTCAAAGTTTATTTGCCTTTGCAGCTCAGCATTTCTTTCTGCGGCTTGTAATCTTCAATTTTGTGTAGCCTACTAAACTCAAACAGCAGTAAAAACTCAGATTCCTCCAGCTGGATATTTTGGGGGGTTTGGGGGGAGTGTTAATGGTGTAGGTGGACAAGAATAGATGTCCAACCTTCTCCCTTAGCATAATTAGATTACACACCATATGCCTTCATATACACCTGTTTTAGTTCTTTTTATTGTTTGTTTAGTAGTTAGGCTCAAATCCAGCTATTTTAGGGTTACTGCATAGTCCTAGAAAATTTCCAGGGAAAATTAAACAGAAAGATTTTAGAGAATAGATTGTTATAATTGAAAGATTATTTGGATGCCTGTATGTCCAAGAGGCAATTGCAGCACCACATACTTGGACCAAATATCAAGTAAGTAGTCCACAGAGCGACGGTGATTTACGCACATAACCCAAACACACTGAAGTCAATGGTTGAGCTGTCAAAGTAAAAGCATGTATTTCTCACATCTTCAAAGTTTTGTCTTTAATTATCTCACAAAAAGAGTGTCAAATTTGTTCACGTTCTCACAGTGCAGATGCCAGAATCTGCCCTTCCCTAAACTCCTGTGTCTCTAGATAACACAAAGAAGCTGCACACAGGAACAATGTCCTGCCAATAGTCCAGATGTGAGGGGGAGGAAGAACAGAGTCTGATCCCTCTGTGCCGGCTCTCACTGCACGATTTCGGAGCAACACCCTGGTTTAAGAGTGTAGGAGGACACACGTTTCTGCTTTTGCACCCCCTTTTCTGGGATAAATAAACATTGACTGTGTGCATGTAATCCCACTGAGAGAAATGCAACACCATGACCAAAAACTATTCATTCAAACTCAAGCATATGCAGTCTTAAAATAGCAAGTTAACTTAAAACTGCATAGCAAATCTTTACTCTGTGCAAATAAATACATGCCAACATACACAAGTGATCCAAAATAGTATGAAAACTACCATCAAAAATGAAGCAAGTGAAAGCTAACTAGAATTAAATAAGGATTAAACAGGATTAGTGTGGATCACATTGGACTAAACTAGGTAAAGGTGGATTACGGAACATACTGGAAGACCTCATGTCTCAGTTCTGTTGTTTCATTGTGCACTTGAGTCTGTGGAAAAGTCTAGGCCCAGCGCTGTGCTGCAGTCTGTAGGGTATATTAATAGCTATCCCAAAGCTATAGTTTGAGGGAAGCCTTCAGAGCCCAGAGCCTGCCAGAGTTCTTGATTTGCCAACCAAACCTGCAATTATGCATGTACCGCACAAATACCAATTTGGGTGTGTAAAACAACTCAAGAAGGTTTAGAGGCAGTTTAGCTTGAACAGAGAGTGGCATATGCTCAGAGAGTTAGGGGAGTACAATGCCATATACAGCAGATGTTAGAGTGGGGGGCTCAGAGCCATACAGGCCTTTTTTATTTGGGACATCGAAGTCCTAATGACATAGTAGAGCAGTGAGCGTCACCACTGCACACCCAGCACTTTACGCTGAGTGAAAAAACAGCATTGGGCTAGTTTTCTAAAGCCACTCCTGGAAATGATCCAAGGCATAAACCAGTTTTGAAAATGTGAGATTTGAGTTACACTAACCCAAATAGTGGGAATCTGCCGCACGTCTAGACCACAAAGGTTTGTTGATCTAGTTGTGGCGTTGACTGGAACTCAAACCCCTGTCTCACGGTTGCGGAGAGGTCGGGAATTTTGTTTTTGGAGGCAAAATGGCTGCCAGCTTCCATTCGCTTCAATGTTTTTTCCACAAAAAAACACCACACACAAGCAAAAGAGCAGAACCTCAATAACCTAAACCACTTCCTTACATTCACTCCTAGTTTCAGCCACACATCCCGGTCCCCTGAGAAAGTGTAAGGACAGTGAATAATCAGCACTGGCTTTGGTATTTTACATGGCTGCCAATGCACATTTTATTAGTAGCAGCAGCTTGAGCTATACAGTGGGGGTGGAGCTACAGTATATTGCGACACAAATTGTTTTTATTTTATTATTCTTTCCATATCATTGTAAACAAATGCTTAGATGTTAAATGAAAAGTTGGTGTGATGCTACTCATTAAAGATTCGCAGTGACAGCAAGTTAAGTGCTCCAGGTTCCTCACATCCAAGTGACCACATCCAAAATGCTGTTTTTCACATGTGCAATTAAAACATCTGTGACTCATATGTGCCCTGACAAACAATTCCACCTTTCAGCAATTAGCCCAGGGACTTTTGCCAATATTGTTTTCTCTTAAAAATGATTGTCACTAAATGTATTTTCTCGTTTGGAGAAAAATAATACTATAAAAGATTTTGATCAAATGGTCACATAAGTATATTTCAGATTTATAATAATAGTTAGGTTGCAGGTCAAGGTAGTGGTAGGCTATAAGTATTAGTATAGTGATAATAATTGCAGTGACATGGTTAGTTGTTAGGGCTGAATGATTTAGGGAAAATATCTGATTGCAATTTTCTGACAAATATTGTGATTGCATACAACTTTAAACTGAAGTATGAACTGATAAACTAATACACAAAGGACATTTCAGAACATGTTTGTACAGATCTAAACTATAGGGTTAGCAGTCTTTATGCAGACTAAGACTATTTGGTTGTTTGTGGAGGAAATTGTGGTACTTTAACAACTGCAGCCTTTGTGATTTGCTACTTGCGTCCATTCAAACTGCTATTTTGATTTGATTGTGATTAATCTTGCAGCCCTATTAGTTATGATATTAGGAGTCTAAGATCTGGAGTTTTATCACCTGGAGCTGCAGCTGACCCCTGCTCCTGACAGGTTGCCTCAGTGACATTGGAGAACGGGTCAAAGGCAGAGGACT
>KN476563.1:36919-75913 GCA_000787095.1 Periophthalmodon schlosseri
AACAATAGTTTAATGTACCTCAGCTATAGTAGTGGTCATGATAAAAGATTTGTGCGATTGTATAAAACATATTTTTCTTTCATTAAATCCTTATTACCTTATATCCTTAATTTAATATTACTCCAGTAATCACAATTAGCACTTATTTTTATTTGAGTGAAAGTGTATGATTTTTAAGCACTAATTATAACATTTTCTTTCAAATCTGAGGAATAAAAAGTGATAGCTGTAATAAGTCATTCTACATACATAGTAGAGGGGCTTGTCTGAGCGAGAGGGGAATGCATTATATATGAGAGTTGAGTGTATAATCACAGGTTTGGGTAAAGATAGCCTGTTTCCTGTCTGCGCTGATAAACACCTATGCACAGTCATGAGTAACAACCCAGTACCACATAGTACCACAACATACTTCAAATTCTGATTCAACACTCACAGCTACTTCCTCAGTCTGGTTATCATAAAAAGTGAACAGTGGATGGATGTAAAGAGTAAATGACTAGTAGATGCCCTGTAAGTGTCACAATGTATTTTAAATAGCATCATGTAAATTAGAAAAATAGGTAGATTTAATTTCAGCTTCAGGTTGATTTTCTTAATATCTAGGCTATATTTTTTAACAGACTGGTTTTCAGAGTTTGTTCATAGATTGTGTAATACGCCACAGTCTAGTGGTGCAGTAATATGTCAGTAAATCGTGTGAGAACACTGCCAGAGTGAGGCCATTTCCTTTTTGCTAATTGTTTAGTTTTTTTCACTGTGTGAAGCACTTTGTGCTGCATTTAAATGAAAAGTGATGTATTAATAAAGATTGATTTAATATTTATTCTAAAATACAACATTTGATGATTTCAAGTTGCTTAAATTTTCCAGTGCTAGTCTCTCAGTATTTTGGGGTCTTTTGGAAAACACCAGGAAAAACACAAATGTGACTGAGCGTTCTCTAAAAGGGGAATTCCATTTATTATGAGTTTACACTGCAGTTGGTGTACGCATCCATTTGGCACACTTTGCAATGGTTTGCAAAATCTCATATAAACATTTTAGGGATTTTGTGATTCTCATTATGATCAGATCCTCAAGTGTCTACATTATAATTAAATCTGCTTGTGTACCTAAATGAACTGCATTTAGCCCGTCCTTCAATGCCACTGGGGCAACCTGGGGTCCCATCTCCAAATCTTGGGCTAGGCTTGGTCAGGACCACCTATATGGAAAATTGTACGTATTGTGCACGTTTTGGGCATCAACAGTGCAGTGCCCCATCTACAAATCTTGAGCCAGAATTACCTTACTGGAGTCAGTTGTGAGACAGGCTCTGAAGATCATCAGAGATCCCGCTCATGTGCTCAACACACAGTATGAGCTCGTACAGTTTGGGAGGAGATACAGGGTTCCTTTATGTAAAAATAACAGGTATAAAAACTCGTTTGTGCCCCAGTCTATAACATTTATTAACAACGTGGACTGATTGTGCATGTATGTTATTGCTGCTGACCCCTGCTCCATGCCAAAGTTCTCCATGAGGAGACGAAATAAAAGAAAACCTGAAAACCTGAGGATACTGTGAATTTTTTGGGTTTGATAATGGGCCCAGAGGAAACCCTCCCAGACATGCGGAGAGCCTAGGAATCAGACCCAAGATTTTCTTGCTGTGAGTTGGTAATGCTAGTCACTCACTCGTAAAATATTGTGGCTGTAAAATTGCAAAGGCAAAATATATATACATCTGGGTTTGACACCTGACATGGTTTTTATATTCCTATGTTATATTTACATTTGATTTGACTACACTGTCCTGTTTTTTTCCATTGGGGTTGTATAATAACCGACACGTTCTGGGGAATGCAACATGTGTTTAGAAGAGTTGAAACCCTGAAGACCTTGAAAAAAGGTGATAAGATTAAAATATATGTAAAGGACCAGCTGAGTTGGAGAGGGGACATTTGCCAGCATAGTCATTGGAAAACATGAAGCTTTTCCTGTTAGCTGCTCTGTTTGGGTGGGCAGGTATGGACCATTTCAACTTGAATGACTACATGAATATTTATTACTTAAAATCATGTTTACTTTTGCTTTTTATTACAGCTGCCCTCAATGATAACAAGATTGTGGGAGGCTATGAGTGTCCCAAAAACTCAGTGCCTTACCAAGTGTCTCTCTTCACTGGATACAACTACTGTGGTGGGACTGTTCTGTCTAACGAGTGGGTGCTCTCAGCTGCACACTGCAAACCAAAGTAAGAAACATGATTACACTGACATAAATCATGCATATAAATCTTCCAAGAATGTGACTTTGTTGGATCATAAAGTTGAAAAGGTGCCTTGAAACTTGTCCTATGATTAGATTATGATTAGAGCTTTCTAATGTGTGCAGGTCTGATGTAGAAGTGCGTTTGGGAGAGCATGACATCTGGGAGGAAGAAGGGACAGAGCAGTACATTGTGTCTGCCAAGTTTATCAGGCACCCCAACTACAACCCCCGCACCTTGGACAGTGACATAATGCTGATCAAGCTGAGTAAACCCGCTACTTTCAACAACTACGTCCGTCCCGCTGTCCTCCCCACCTCCTGTGCTGCAGATGGGACAGTGTGCCAAGTATCAGGATGGGGCAATCTGAGTTCCAGCAATGATGGTTGTAAGTCTCAGAAAATATCAAGTGTTATAGAACAGTGGGCCTACTGACTTGACCTTTTTCTAAGTTCCAAGCTTCCATAATGCTGGTTTAGACCTAGTTTCATGCTAGTTTTTAAGTGTCAAATTCCTACATTTTTCTTTCATTTTCCAATTACATACTACTACTAATAATAATAATCAACAATCTATCAATCCAGGGATTTCAGAGAGATTAAAAATGATATGGAAATAAGTCCTCAAAATGTAGCACATAACAGGAAGCTGGACCCCATGGACATACATGCACACAATTGATAGCTTGGTTTTCAATATATTTACGCTACTGCTTTTGTATATCATCAAGGAATGAATTTGGAAACAGGTGTCAGGGGCAGTATTTGTAGTGGTACTAGTTTTTAGTTACATGAAACAACAGTGCAGTATATTAGTGGTATTACTAACAGTACTAAAATAGCAGATGTAGAAGTAGCAGCACCAGTAGCAAATGCAGTATAGGTAATACAGTCTTAACCATTGGCTACTGCAATGATGAATTTAAACAGTACAGAGCATAACGGCAGATTTTAATGCTTCATCCACCTGTGTTTATTTCTTTGTTGTTTCCACAGCGCGTTACCCGCATAAGCTGCAGTGCCTCAAGGTGCCTCTCTTGAGTGATGACACTTGCTTCAATTCCCACCCTTTTCAAATCACAGAGAACATGATTTGTGCTGGCTATCTGGAAGGAGGCAAAGACTCCTGCCAGGTAATTTTGAAAATAATAGCTTCTAGTTTTCAGTCTTTTATAAAAGAGACTAAAGCTCATTTCTTTGTGGCTCAGGGCGACTCTGGAGGTCCCTTGGTGTGCGATGGCGTGCTGCAGGGAGTGGTGTCATGGGGCAAGGGCTGTGCTCTCAGAAACAAGCCCGGGGTCTACACTAAAGTTTGCAATTACGTCTCCTGGATTAAAAATACCATGGCTTCTGGCTGAGAAACAAAGATTTTGAAATAAATCTCATATGAAGTAGAGACGCTAAATCACCCATGAGATGTTGTGTGTGTACTATGCGGTTTGTGCAGTGCAAGGCGATGGGTGTGGCATATGACTATATGAATAAAAGCAGCTATCTGTATGAAAGAAAAGAAACTTACAATTATATGCATCCTCTCCATTGAAGAAAGTGCCAGCAACTTTTTGTGCTTTGTTTAAAATCTTTTCTATGGCTCTAAATGTAGTATTTAAACTTCTAAAAATGCTTATCTATTAATGGTGGTCAGTCATTCACGTTTTATGATTCATCTGTAAACTTTCTACAAAATCTTTAAAAGATTACTTAGATGCAATTCAGAACCCACCAAATGGATACTAACCACAGCTGACCAGCAACACCATAAAAAATAGTGCCATGTCGTAAATGGGGGAATTTACAACACTAAAGCAAAAGCCCCTAACAATTTTAATATTGCAGTTGCCTATTCAATACTGAATCCCAAATGCAGGCTGTAAGAATTCAGTAAGTTAACCTAAAATGGCTGTACAGTGAATGTGCAGCAAAGTATGTGTCATAATTAAACCTTTTAGTCACAATGCCAAACTGATATTTGCAGGAAGCCAAAACTGAATCAGAAAGACCAAACACTCCTCTTTGTGGCATTGCAGGAAATTGCAGGAAATTATGTTTCACTTTAAGAAGTGGTATTTTGCTATTTATGTGGCATGCAAGGATTACGAAATTTGGCCTAAAAATGTTCGATCGGTATTCTAACAAAACCATACACAGTGCTAATAATGGGACAAAAATTACGAGACCAGATCAGGTGCATAACTTAATATGAAGCTCCCAAACTGGTTTAAATGGATTTTGGTGCTTGGGTGTGGCAGAGGGCATTGAATGACTCACTGGACGATGACATGACCACCAATTAAAGACAGGGATGACCTACTGGACACAGAAAGCATGTTTTTAAGATCATTGATGTTCAGAATATGACTTATATTAAGAACGGACAGCTACATACCCACATCTCTTCTTATATAACTGTGGTATTTAGACTAGACCTAACCCTAACCTCAATAAATAAATGATAAATGATCCAAACGGTGATAAAAACAACATTAAGCAACCACATAAATATATCCTAGAGGGCTAACCACGACATGTGCATATGACTGGCACGGCTCCTACATGACATCAACTGTGGCGCGGCATCTATTTGGGTCCAACACGGAGCATGCTGATGGCTCAGGCCTGTGGCTATGGGTGTGGGCCCTCATGAGTGGTCAACAGATTTCCTTGTAAAGAAAGTCTCCAGGGATGTAATCATGGCTAAACCAGGACATTGGCAGTGACTCCAGGGGAAAAAACTTGCTTCATCCTCTGAGAACTGAATGTAGCAGATAATACAGGGTTAGAGATATGAGCCATTGTTCTGTGGTACGATTTACAGACAAGTGCAATTTCCACTCTTCACTTTGAAGTGCAGCACCTGCAGTTTTACAGATTTGTCAGCAGATGGCAGTATCTTCAAGTCTTAAATTCTATGAAATGAAGCAATAAAGCAATTATAAATGTGGGCTAAATAACGTAGAAAATATAGCATATTTTAAAATTTCCATGAAATACCCAATGGTACAGAGAATTCATTGGTTGATTGGTTCCATTATAGTGGTAGGCTAACAATAGTTGTTTTTTTTTTTTTTTGTTTGTTTGTTTGGGGTTTTTTTTTTGTTATTTTGTGTTTTTTTTTTTTTTTATCTTAAAGGCATTTTTTTTTTTTTTACTGAAATCTTAATATATAATGTAATATAATATAATCTATTTCTGCTAGTAGGCATAGCCTATAACAATTCAGGATCTACAGTCTGTTTTAATGGTTGGCCAGCAGATGGCAGAATTATTAAATTATTCAACAGGGCAAGCTTAGGTTTAGGCACTTAGGCTACATAAACGAACTACTGCAGGATCAAAATGGAATAAAAACGTGCTTTTTTGATTTTCTTATCCTATAATATAACAAAAAATATATTGTTTATAGAACACTACCATTTACTAGAGGCATGTCTGTGGCAGACTAAATTGCTATTCTGTTTCATATTGAACAAGACACGTAGGCTATAGTTTGTTTCAGTGTTCAAAGTAGCGCTTATGTTAGCCTATATATACATGAAATATACTTATGGAGATTACCGCAACACCAGTCTAGATGTCCAGGTGATTTTATCAGTTCAATCATGCCTGCCCTGCCCACCGCCCCGCGTGTCTGGATGCTTGGTCTTTTCTGTGATAAACGCGCAGTGGGGTCTGGGGTATGGGTTCAGTTTTCCATGGACAGCCTCCGAAGATGAAATAAACGCGTTGAAACCAGCACCTGCTGCACCCCAATCAGTGTGCAACTGAACGTTTGGCACCAGTGGACGATTTCAGAGGTAAACCGGTGTTTCAAGGTGCATTTCTCGTATTGAGGCATAGAGGGCACTCGACTATCATGACAAACTTTCTCTGAAATAATAGGTTATCACTTAAAAAAGCGGACCACAAATAAAATGTCAATGAAACACGTCTTCCAAAAAAGTGACAATTTTGTACAGTTTTAAACCAAATAAATCTGGTGCGATATGGTAGAGATGAATTATTCATACATTAATTTCAACCAATAATGTTCGTTTTATGTCCAATAGGGTTAACTGACTGCTCCATCAATAACAACAACCACCACACCACATCCCAAATATGCCCTGAAAGCGGGCAACTACAATGCCTCCATCTCCATGGTAGGGATGAAAACAAAGCAGTGAGAGTCGTACACACTGATGTCCGCGAGCTCCTGTCGGTGGGAATCTGGACCGCCTCGTGCTTGACGCACGTCTGAGTCAGCGCACGCGCGTAATTTATAGAGGTGCGCGCTTAAAAAGCGCACCACGTTCCGCCATCCAGAAAGAGCACATGACAGAAACAAGATTCTGGACTCAGCAGCCCACAGCGCATCCCTCACAGATAGACCAAGCAGCACCAGGTAGACTATTTTATATCCATGTCGATTTTATTCCTGACCACTTAAACAATAATCAGGAAACACGTGATTATTTTTACTAGCATAATACAATTTTACTATACTAATATATTTTGTATTTTATTTTATTTCATATTTGCCATATTCTACTGCATTTCTAAAAATGTATAATCCTATTTAATGCAAGCAGGTTTGAGACACAGGCTATAAGCATCAGACTACTAGGCTAACTATTTGTGACAATAAATTATTATTATTATTGTTATTAAGTCTATTTTAAACATGACTAAAACAATGTTGACAAACAATTGATTTTATTGGGTCCCCCATGTTTTAATGTGAGCCCTGAAACATTGTACTGACCGTGCTGTGCTGATGTAGGGCGGAGGCTGGTGAGAGATGGAGTTGAAGCTTCTGCTGAAGAGGCTGAGCACGGTGGTGCGAGCCATCCTCACCTTTCTGTTTGCTCTTTTGGTTCTGGGCGTCATGACCTGGGCTTACATCCAAGGCTTTCAGCTGATCACATCCAAATATGGCATTATCTCCTTTGGCTTTTACGGGTTACTTCTCGGACTCCATCTTCTTGTCCAAAGTTTCTTTGCCTTTGCAGAACACCGTCGAATGAAAGCCTGTGTTGACTCTTGTACTTATACTAAAACAATTGGATTCACAATAGCTGCCTATCAGGAGGACCCAGAGTACCTGCGGGAGTGTCTGCTGTCTATCCGGGCCCTAAAATATCCCCCTGAGCTCCTGCGTATCATCATGGTGGTGGACGGTAACTCTGAGGACGACCGCTACATGATGGAGATGTTCAGAGAGATGTTTGCAGACCAGGACCCCGCCTGTTATGTGTGGAAACACAACTATCACACCTGGGACCCCCACATGGCCCAGGACGATGAGGATGTGGCCAAAGCCATTAGTTTAGGTGCAGACTTCACAGTGGGAGAAGACCCTCAGCGCAAAGTGGTAGAAGGTCTGATCCAGAGCAAACGATGTGTGTGCATCATGCAGAAGTGGGGTGGCAAACGGGAGGTGATGTACACAGCATTCAAAGCATTGGGCTCCTCTGTCGACTATATCCAGGTATTTAATATTTGTGCATGTATTTAATATATGTTATCATTAACGGCCTTTTAAATAGTTTCCTCTGTGTTCCCAGGTGTGTGACTCAGACACAAAGCTGGACTCATTGGCCACAGAAGAGCTTTGTAAAGTGTTGGAGAGTAATCCAAAGTATGGTGCAGTTGGAGGAGACGTCATGATCCTAAACTGTGAAGACTCCTTCATCAGCTTCATGAGCAGCCTGCGCTACTGGATGGCCTTCAACATCGAGCGGGCCTGCCAGTCCTACTTTGACTGTGTCTCCTGCATCAGTGGCCCTCTAGGTAAGGTGTCATAATGTTGAGCAATTAGAGATATTTTGAATAGTTGTACTTATTGTATTTTATTGTATGTTAAGGGCTGTACAGAAATGACATTCTACAGCAGTTTCTAGAGTCCTGGTACAATCAGAAGTTTTTGGGCACACACTGTACATTTGGAGATGACAGACACCTCACAAACCGGATGCTGAGTATGGGCTACGCCACAAAGTAAGGCAACCCTCTTCATCTAACATATAGTAGACAGCAATTATCTTGGAGACCATGAAATCTAAATAGGTGTTTTTATACTGTTTAGATACACAGCGCGGTCCAAATGCTACACAGAGACCCCGGCACAGTTTTTGCGCTGGCTGAACCAGCAGACGCGGTGGACCAAGTCTTACTTCAGAGAGTGGCTCTTTAATGCCATGTGGTGGCACAAGCACCATCTGTGGATGACCTACGAGTCCATAGTCTCAGGCGTATTTCCTTTCTTTGTGACTGCCACCATTATTCACCTGTTCTGGACTGGCACTCTGTGGGACATCTTGTGGATCCTGTGCTGTATCCAGATCATCGGGCTGCTCAAAGCTGTTTACGCTGGGATCTTGCGCAAAGACCCTATCATGGTTTTCATGTCACTGTACTCTGCTCTGTACATGACCAGCATGCTGCCAACTAAGTACTTTGCCATCCTCACCATCAACAAAAGGAGCTGGGGGACGTCCGGCCGGAAGAAGATCGTTGGAAACTACATCCCTCTGATCCCTCTGTCTGCGTGGGGCTCCATTTTAGTTGGCGGCATTTGTCACACCATTTACAGGGAAACCTTTTTGGACTGGCTCACCCCACCCAGGTTACTCGAGATCCAGTTTCTCATTTACGGGTGTGTGGCGTACACATGCTACTGGATGACTATGGTGTTTCTCTACTTGGTCTGGTTCAGACAGATATGTCGTAAATGCTCACAAAAATATGACATCACGGTGTAGACTGTTACAAGTTACAATTAATTTAATTTATTTATTACATTTTTGCACATGGTAACTAATCATTTACTGAAAAAAAAACAACAACTTAGTGCTGCTGATATAACTGATATCGTCCATGCAAAAAGAAAGTGTTAAACTGTGGCACTTTTTATGAACTATACTGAACCTGTACTCTCAGGTGTTTTTTAGATCACAACGGCTGAACTTGTCTGATAAATGTTTACTTGTAGATGACCCTGAGCCAAAAAGAACTGTCCAGAATATTCACTGGACTGTGAATTACTTTTAAGACTGCCACTCTGCGACCAGTGCAATGTTACTCACTACTGTAGTTTGTGTGAAAATGGTTGAAGCAAAAAAAAAAGTACAGAAGAAATGGGCAAAAATGAATGGCTGTCCTTGAATGTTGATGTTTTCTTGTAATATGCGATTTTTATAAGACATTTTGTTTAAAAGTGTATTGTTGAAAAAAAAGAAATGTATATTATATTATTTTTATACATCTATTGTCTAAAAAATGTGAATAAATAAAGTTTTATATGTGTGTTGAGTAAAGATACTGCTTCAATTTTGTTATGACTAATAGAAGGGGCAAAGGATGTTACTTACCTGTCATTGGTTTAGTTTACATGCACACCAAAATCTGATTATTATCTGATTTCTGGACCTTTAAGAATATTTAAATGACATGCAAACTTCAAAATATGATGCTCAGAAATCAGAGGATTTTGCTGTTTACATGTCATATTAATAGTCTTATAACTAAAAATATCAGATAATAATCACATTTTGAGTGTGAATGTAACCGCAGACGTTGTAAGAGGAAGAAACTTTCAAGGCTCACATCCCATTCACATGTACACATTTTTTTTTTTAACCTCATATTCAAGTTGCATTAGAGAGATAGAAACAGATGGATAGAAACTTTATTAATCTCAAAGGAAATTTCAGAGCAGCCAGCTCCTTTCATACAGACAACATCCAATCATTACATAAATAAATCACTAAAACATCATAAAAACAGTTTCTTAAAAATGTACTCTTAAAAACAGTTTATCAATAGTTGGCTACATGCAAAATTATTACATTATGTAGTAGCTATATAATTCTGTACTAACAGAAAAAGATCCAGCTATAGTCATATGTACAAATGGTTCTAGCAAAAGAACTTTAATTTTATATTTTTGTAATTTTATATTTTTGTAGATGGAATTGCATATATAATATTAAACCTGGGTTAATGACATAAGTTATTGATGTAAGACATAGGGCTCAAATAGCAGTAGTAGTATAATGATACAGTAACCTAGTGTTCCTAAAACACAGACATGTTTAGATGAGTCTTAGAGAGATTTAGAGAAGTGGAAAATTATGATTTGTACATTTAGATGACCTTAGACTCCTGATTAAGTGTGAGTCAAAGCTAAGGCTACATTAACACAAGGGTCATTTTCAGTCATATGAGTAAAAATGTGGGGAATTCCTAGTAAAGTGCTCCCAATGTTTGGTCTCCAATAGTAACCCTGTAGTTTGGAAAAGGGTAGATCTGTAAGACAATAGATGATCTTTATGGTTGTGGGGTACCCGTGAGTCAGTCGTAGGATTAAAAGAGTCTAATTTAAAGAGAGTTGAGGTGTGACGAAGTGAAAGATCACTTCCTCTGGATCTGTTTCTAATTAGTCCGTCTCCTCCTCCCTGTCTCCGTCTGACGTCACAGCGGAGGAGTGATCTCATCTGGCACACATGCCGGGGCGCATGGAACTTAACCAAAAACATCCATTGCATTGCCTTAGCAATTAACAATTCAAAACTAAATATTATGTCTTTTATAACAAGAAGCTGAAATTCTAATGCCAGTCAAGTTATTACATGGTCCAAGGCCCAAATGTAACTTTAACAAATCCTGAAACTACTAAACCTAGATCGAGTTGTGATGGCAAGTGAGTGAGCTCAGACGACATTATTATAGTCATTCATTTTGAACAACATGCATTCTTATTTTCAGTGGGGGCGCCTCTCCATAGATCTGACCTGCAAATTGGCCTGGTGGTGTCTCCTTATCTCCATGGAGATAAAGCTGATTGTGTAATTTACATAAATATTGTAAAAGCTAGCAAACAAAGAAAAAACTATAATTACATGCATATTTTATGATGCATGTCAAAACAATCAACAAGGCTTACACATGTTCACCATTACTGTTTCACTCACAACATTTACACAACTGAATCAATTATGTCTAAGCCTGTTATTATCATTTCCATTTTGCCAAATGACTTTGTAAATAAGAACAAAGGCGTTGTGCTAGGCTTAAGTCAATCCTGTTGTCTTTGGCCCTCTGTGAATGGAGCTGAGGGTGTTCCCATGTCTGCTTGATCTTTCATCACAACATGCTCAGTCATTTTGGTGGAGCACACGCACTTGCAAAATATCCCACCACGGCCAATGACACCTTCAATGAGCATTTGTGATTATTGTGTGTCAGTGTCTGGGGCAGTACATTTACTGATTGTACCCAAGAAATAATAAATTGTGTTTTGGGGGTATTATTCAATAAAAAGCTGAGATTGCAGCCAAATTCAAAACTGTCGGTAAGTTCATTGATAAATTATACTAGTGTATCAGTGACAGTGGAAATATTTTCTATCAGTGGTGACAGTGGCTCAGTGGTTAGAGCACTAGCGACCAAGCTCTGTTGTTGTGTTCTTTGACAAGACACTTCACCCACCTTGCCTAGTATGTATGTACTGTGGTGGTAGGAGGGCAATGGCGCAGATTGGCAGCCTTGCGTCCGTCAATCCACCCCAGGGCAGCTGTGGTTACAGAAGTAGCTTGGAGTGAATAAAATGAGTACAATGGCTTTGAGTCTGTAAAGTGCATTACAAGTGCAAGGCATCTATTATTAGCATATAGGCATCTGCATTCTCTGTATTGACAGATGAATCAAAGAAGGTAGAGTAGCCAAAGTGTCTTTTAAAATAATAATACTAATATAGAAGTGACCTGAGACCTCTCACACCAAGTGCCAAGCCCCAAACCAGATCTATAATAGGACTATTACTAAATAAAGGCAAAACATATACAATTGTAAAACAGGGCTACTACACCATTGCCACAGTACTTCTAACCTGGAACATTGCCAAACAAGGACGAAATGGATTAAATGTGGATGTGGATTTAGGCTCTAAATTAAGGAAACACTAGAATTTCTGTCATACCAAAGGTCATACCACAGTTAAGCTTCAAGGACTATTACTAGTTCATTAAATAAACTATGGGCAATCCACAATCACCAGTTCACCAGCACATGCATGTCTTTGAATGGGAGTAGAAATTTAAAGGCAGTGGACAGGCTCCCATGCTGCATCTTAACTTTACCACCTAAAAAGCAAAGCCATATATTTGGTATACACATTGGGTAAGAGTGGATCTACCGTTTCCTTAGTAACAAAAAACTCTTTTGGAAAGAAGTAGAAGCCATCTGTTCATGAAATGACAAGTGGAGTTGAGTCATGTCTGTCTAAATTTAGCCACTCTACATGGGGCTTTATAAAGCTCCAGCACCACTTGCCGCCATTGTTTTTGGTGTGAGAACCATATCCCTTGAAGAGGTTTGAGTGTATTGTCTGCATCTGTGCTTGGGAAATAACAGTGAAACACAACTACAGTTCAAAAGAAATAGGGCATCTACAAAGTAGATTTTGTCATATTTAGTTGGAATTTTAACAATCAATTTAAACTTTTGCTGGACACTTGATTTTCTTTTGTCTGTTTTTTCCTGTTTCAACCAAATGCTGTGTTTGAATACATTTCACTCCAGACAGACTTTACAACATGAAATTAACAAACCAAACCCGTGTCATATTATAACCCTGTTGCTTTCTTTGATACAGACAATTTGTGCACCAAGCATAATTTGCTACGTGGTTTAATTTGGGGAAATGTGTCAGCCAAATTTTGTGGACGTCGAGGGTCAAGTGTTCGTAAACGGGAGGGTGCCTGTGTAAGATACTTCACCCCATTGCCCATAAAGTCACAGCCACAGACCCATTAAGGGTCATAATGAGAAAGTAGTTTATATCCTCAGGCCACATTGATGGACAGCTCTGCAGTGATGTCCTGTAGCGTACTGTCCCAGAACAAGGTCACACCTTATCTGAAACTATGAACAATCCAGACAGAGAAACAATGAAAGCAACATACTATCTGCACTTGCCTGGATGTGTATAAAATATATAGAAAGATATTCTGGATTTCTAGGTAATAGCTGCACAGTCACATCAACCAGAAAAGCCAATCATTTTGTATGTCACCTAAAAATATAGTTAATAAAAGTGTAAATGTGCCTATATGAGAAGCAGGAAATAGTTTTGCTGCATAGGCTCTGATAGATGTCACTACACTGGTACACTATCAAGTTAATATCATATACAGTTTTGTCTTCATGAGTAAAGCATTCAACTTTTATTTGTTCAGTGTGAATAGCTTTCAATCAGAAGATGATAACATAACTTAGAGTTCGAAGTTTGAAATGTTTTACCCACATGTCAAGAGAGATATTTTTCCATGAAAATTCTTCAAAGACAATCAAAGAACTTATAAAAAAATCTGTCAAAAGGAACAATCAAGCAAACAATTGTGACTAAATTAAAAAAGTGTAAATCATGGTTCCCGTTTAGTATGGCTGACTGCAAAATTTCTTTTAATCTTGTGACTGCAATTGCAGATGCAGTTGTATATGTCGCCATCTAGTGTTAACAACAGTGAACCACAGCTTTAAAGATGAAGATGTCAAAATGACATACAGTATGTGTGTTTAACACTTGGGGTCCCCTATTGCATCTGTTTCCACATCACCTCTTTTCTCTGATGTCGACAACAAATATAAAGTCCTGCAGAGAACAGCAAAGCATGACAGAATATTAGATCTACTGACAATAATACATAGTGTGTGTCCATGTAATTTAGAGAGAATGGTTTTGTTGTACCCCAGAGAGAGGAGCAGCAGTAGCAGTACAGCACTGACACAGGCACCGAGCAGCACTGCAGAGGGGCGGCTGTGGCGGGACAGGTCGGCTGTGGGGAGTAACGACCCTCCCGGGAGCACAGACAGGTCGAATATCTCCTGCAGCTCCGTGTGGCCAACCTCATTCTGGGGGGTCACTGACACAGAGACAAGGAGGCACAAAGGCAACATGAAAAGGGAGGACCACACTCAGTAAGCAAAGAACAAAAACAAATATAAACTAGACCACTGATACTTTTTACATTGTGTGAATTAAAAAAAACACTATAATTAAACAAAATTCAAATGTTGGCTAAAACAGGACAAGGGGGAACCAGAAAAAAAACATCCATATAATCACTTTAAAATGTCTAATCTTGAGGATCCAAACTAGTGCTGGACAATATGGTGATAAAAAATCCAAACATGATCTCATTCCTACGATGATATGCTATTTTGGTAAACTCTACAACTAAACAAGAATAATTGTGGCTAAATTGATAGTCAGAATTAAACTCGGAAGGACCTCACCAGTGGCACCCACATCTTGGGATAAACAAGGAATAAATCTAATCAGGACTAAATGGGATCTAAGCCTGGTAAACCATGCCAAACCCAGACTAAAACAAGAATAATTTTGGTTTTAACTCTGAAAGACCTGTGAGTACCAACAGAAGAAGGCTGCATACCACCTCTTGAGCACCAATAAACTAGACACAAACTAAACAGGAAAACTGAAATGGTGCCCCACCAGATAGGTAATAGTAGAGCCTGACGATGGAGCGCTGGTCGGAGTAGATCTCACACTGGTAGGTGCCCTGGTGATATGGGCTTGTGGAGGGGATGGAGAAGAGCATGTCCACTCCAGCAGTCACCTCTTTGAACTCATCCACCTGCCGAGTATTCAACTGGACACACACACATCAAATCCAGTCAGGAGGAAAAGTATCTTTTAAACCTGTACAAAACAAACTAATGGTGGCACTGTACAGTTTTGCATTGAAAACTGTTAGTAGGAGATAATGTCGAGTCCCTTTTAGCGTACCTCCTCCTTCCCAGATATTGTGAAATCATTGACTTACATAGTTATATTGACACAAATTGTTTGCTCAATTGCGATATGATGCAGGACATGATACCCCTGGACTACTGTATATGTATATATCATATAGTAACTGAATTAAACTGGCTATACTTTTTGTTCCTACCAGTGTGCCATGAATATCATTTTCATAGGAATACTGAGTAAAACAATCTTATAGCTGAATTGGGCTAATACTAAAAAAGTGAATCATTCCAGTTAATTTTGATACATTTAACATATGTTATCGGATGGGAATTTTTGAGGCAGGCTGAGGTATTTTTTTGACAGAAGCAACAAAAGAAACTAAATAATTTAATATTGTCCTAACTAGTTGCTTGGCAGAGAAAACCGCAATCAAAAATACATTCCCTTTTTATGACACTCTTATATATTACATTTGCCCAAAATATTCCCATTTGTTTCACATTAAAGACATGTACCTCTTGTGCAAACCTCCACACAGCCTGGAAGTCACTGGGCAAGTCGAACGGCACTTTGCACCACATGCGGATCCTGGTGTTCTCCATTACCTTAATTTCTTCAACTGGAATAAACATATAGGCACGCACATTTTCACACACACACACACATTTGTAGAGATAGGATTCACAGGGGGCAGCTCGTGCAGACTGAGCCCTTCTTAATGATAATGCTTAAGCTCTGAGTCTCTGAGGAGTGGAGTAAAAGTGATGATATGCTAACAAAGAGCTGCACCAGTGTGATACAAATACCATCGTGTGTGGGAGTCAACTGTCACCTTGCATAAAGAAACCAAGGACTTAAAGAGTACCTTGGGGGGGGCTCTGTGCAAAAGATATAAAGCCAGGAAATAAAACGTTGCCTGTTTCCCCCCCAGATCTAGTTGTTTAGCTGAGAGCATTTCAAGGATCAAACACATTTAAAATGTGGATGCTTATGAAGGGAAAATATAGTTATGTAAGATGTGTCAAGTTTGGATTAACATGTCATCTTTTCATTTGAAGATTGTGATGTAACAGCGAGGGAGACAGGTGCAGCTTACCTGGGCAGTCGAGGGGAAACTCACACGAGTCATAGTTGCATGTCTCGCAATTGTACACAGCGCCAGCATTCTGAAAACCTGATATGAGATGGACAAGGGATGCATTCTTCAAGGCAATGATTCAATGAGTTTTTTGTATTGTGATCATTTTATATTTGTAGTTTTCCACCCATAGCAAATAAACAATTCAAATCAAATTATAATATATTCTAATTGAGGATAGGTCTTCACAAAATCCTTCGAATCAGGAAGGAATCATTTGCCATTAAAAAGATCATCTGCCTAATATTGCCTCTTATGCAACTATCTTTCTGTATGTAAGTCTAGCTTTAGAATCAATTTGACCTTTTTTGCTTGCTTTGTGTTTGCACTCATTTAAAAATGTATTAATAAAATGGAAAATGAAATGAAAAGGAAAAGAACCACTTTAGCCATGGTTTTATTTGAAATCTGATTTAGTCCTGTTTTGGTTGTGTTATAAAACTGGTGGTACTAGAACAGCACAATATTTTCGAAGAAAAGTTTGGGACTTGCTGAGTTGCATGTTAGTTAGGCTACAGTTTCTAGTCTCTTGGATCAGACCACATGGGTGATGTAAGTTCACCACGATTACTTGGGTTCCTTTTAGACCCTTCTAGACTGAAGACTACAGAGCAAGACCACACCCCAACAGGTGAAACCAGGCCCGGTTCTAGCCCACTGAATGTGGATTGACAGTGAAACTATGTATATTTGGGGAAATGTACTGTACAGGTCGTAGTGCATTTATTAGATATAGCCTGGTGGGTTTTATTGGGGCGGCAATATGAAATTTAGGTTGGCTTTTTCATTTTCTTCCTCAAACACTTGTTTGCTTTCTAACCCTAACCCTAACCCTTCTATCTGTTATCCAGTCCCCCTATCACATTATTATGCATGATGTGGTCAGATCTATGGAGAGGCTCACAGTAAGAATGCATGCATTTTTGACCAGTAAAGACACCTGTAACTGAACAAATGTAAGATAGGTAAGTAATTTCAGATTACAAAAATAAGGAAAATGTCACTAACCACATGGAGGGTAGCATCCAGACACTGTGGAAAGAAACAAAGAAAAGATCATTGTTGTGAAAAAAAAAAAAGATCAAAAGTGTCAACACTCAAATGCATGGACAAGTTCAGCCCACTTCCACTTTTCTTTAAACCAGGCTATGGTAGAGGACATAATATCATAACCAGCTTATTACAAAGCGCTAAGAGAGATCAGAGGAGCTATAATGACCTCATATAGGCCATTCTATAGATGAAAAGACGAAGGCGAGAGAACCATGTCTCACCTCTAGGCAGTTGTGAAGCTGCTGCAACGAAATTGTCTGCCGCTGTCTGCAACCTCTGCTCATACACGTAGTCTGAGGGATGGAGAGGAGCAGTGGGAGGATGGAGGCAACATATCAGGCTGAATTATGTGCTTAAGGGCATCATTTTCAACTCTCCAGTCCCTTACACGGCCTCATCAGAGACTTTACTGAACATTTGAGAAACTATAAAGGTTTGTTGATGCTGCAATGTGTTTTGTGAGAGCAGATGTTTACCGTAATTAGGTGTCTGATAGAAATCCTGAAGTATCGGCTGGATCTCTGTATCCATTATGTCGTTCAGCTGCTGATCATAGTCTGCTCCTATAGAGAGGAACAATGAATTAAGAATCAAAAATACAGCACATGCAGTGCTCTCCACTATTTACTATTAAATATAAAGCTGTGGTACCACTGGTGGTATACACGGTCTTCTTCAGTTCTTATATTATATATATATTATATTTTCATTTCATTTAATCAGTTGTATCCAGGTTTTGGATAATTTATTGTTTAGAACTACTGTAGCAATGATGTAGTCCAATTTCAGATGATTGCGGTACTTGGAAGTCACATTTTTTCTTAGGTGGCACTTGGAGTGAAAAGTTTGAGAAGCATTATTTTAGACAATCTAGAAAAAATAGGCCTAAATATTTTCTAATATCTTGAATAAAAATTAGTTCAATCTTGGGGTTAGAGAGTCTCCAGATCTACATCACAAAGTTACTTACATTACCATACATCTATGTCAGGGAAGCAACATAAACAGTGGTGAACCGGCAACAGGTCATGCATGTGGATAGCAAGGCCTATGGTACAATCCAACTCTGTAGCCCAAATGAATAATAACAACTCTTAAAGGTGTCCATCAGTGTTTGTGGATATAGGACAGCATATTTAGACCTAATACAATACATGTAGATTTAGTACCTTCTGTTTCACTCCATAGACACTGGCGCACCTGTTCATGCTCTTGGATCTAATTTGTTATAAAACTGGTTCCTACCGACTCTGGCCGACTCGATCACCTGACTGTTGTAGTTGAAAATGGCGTCAAGTCTCATGAAGCAGGCGTCCATATTCCTGACTTCATGCTCTTCAATGACATAGCCCCAGCAGAGGTCCAGACTGTCTTGGACCACGACAAAGCACTGAAAGCAGCTCCGAGTGTAGCCGAACAACAAAGTAATGTACACCAACAACCCTAAAACAGACAAAGACATTTTTAGCCTTTTCACTACACTAAAATATTGTTTTTATTTGAATATGTTGCATTGTTTAATTTGAGAATTTGAATTTACCAGTTAAAGTAAGTTGTGTAAGGTTTCTGGTGGAAGGTCTGTCACCTGTTTGTCTCATGAAAATGTTATAGCTGTGCCTGGTTCCACGGCATGGTATAAATGAATCCATCTTGCATTTATTCAATTACAGGCATTTTAATTGTCAAAAAAGCTTGGTTTGATGGTGTCGCCTGCTTGTCTCTATGAAGATTGCTATGCTTTATACCGTTCTGTGCAACATTTCAGGTAAAACAATAACATTGCATGGAGAAAAGAAGGTTTCAGACCCTCCACCTAAAAACTTACATGTTGCCCCTTTAAGTTAACACCTCACATGGTACAAACATAGGGATTTATCATTTGGGTTTTTCTGAAGTTCAAAGCAAAAGGCTTCTACTTTCTTGTGTAGACTTCCCATGGTTCTATTGTCTTTAGTCCCCATTTCCTGCTGCCTCATTGCACCACTTTTACTGCAGAGCACAGAGATGGAGCGAGCCAAGGAGGGAGGCGGCGCAGGGGAGAGGGGCTCATGAACAAGGAGTTAAACACCGATGTACGTATAAACAGAGATGATAGTGGAATATAACACAAAAACTTGCATAAAGGCAAAGGGATGTGGAAACCAAAATCAGAGAGTGAGAGCAGCCTGTGGAGTAAGTACGAGTAGTTATGAATGAAACAAAGAAGATGAGAGTGCACAGTGTGGCGAGGGGACACATGTGACAGACGGAGGCAGGCGTAGGGGAAGAGGAAAGAGACTACAAATCAAGTCGACTGCCTCATCACATCCTGTATCCCCCACTCCGCCTCAGCCCCAGTCACTCGGCTTTGGTCCCTCACTCCCGGTGCATCTCCATGGCAACCAGACAGGGTGCCTAATACATGAACTTAATATATTTCCAGTGGCAGGGTGAGCTGGGTACTAATGCATTCATCTGTCTCCACACAGACAAGCCAATCAATATTAGGCCAGAGTCAAAGTCAGATCGCTAGTCAGACGTGGAAAATCCCAAATGTGTGCTTGTTTAATTGTGCATGTGTGGGTTTGTGTGGCCGCCATGTTTGTGGCAACAAGGGCACTTTGATGAGAGCTCCTCAAGCATTTCACGTTCAAATCTGTTCATTCACCACTACATTTTAAGCCTCAAAGATACAAGTGTGTGAGGAATTTTATTTATAAGATGTTCACAATTAAACAATTGAACTCTGGGCTTTGAACTAAATCAGAATTCACAACAATAAGAATTCACAAACCCAACTTTTTAAAACACTTTTATTAACAACATATAACATATTTACTGCTGCATAATGTAAATATAGGTCCAGCTCATATCTGAAGGTGATGCGTTTGGCGGGGTCACAACCCTTGGCTGTCTTCCTTCTGACCCATGAAGGGTTAAACACAAAGCCAGCCAATAAGGGTTAGCCCCCTGAGAGTCTGAGCTGCAGGAACAGTCGGGCTTTAAAACGATTATACTTGTACTGTTTGTAAAGATACCGCAAACAATAAAAACTCCCATGTTTTGTTTAAGACGTTGAAACTGAATGCAGCCCTGTTCCCGAGGACCTCACCTGTGACCTGCTTTGACCTCACAGGTTAAGGGTCTCAGGGACAGAGGGGCATACTGAGAAATAAAATATAAACTTAAATATAAATCAAATTACAACTAAATGTAACGGAGAGCAGCCACATGGTTGGCAGGCTGAGTTAGACATAACCTCATTTGACATTTTGGATTCTGCAGTACCCAGCCGCCCTCAATGCAGATGTACACTTTAACGGCTTTGACTTCTATATTCCTAATATTTGAGAGAAAACTAATTGTCAGTCGGTAAACAAAATTTCAACAATGCGACAATTACGTTGGACAAGCAATTCATGCTGTCGTAAAAATCAGGAGATTTTTTGGACAACATTCTAGATTTAATACTCAAGTATCCGATGTTCACTATAAAAAGCTATTGCATAGTTTGTGTACACTACGTAAACCAGGGTTAGAGGAGGAGCAATTCAAATCGAGTAATCAAAACATAATACACTATATTCAGAAATATATCACTCGATAAACAACTATATGAATATACAAACCTATTACAATATTTTGCATTGCATATATTTACTCACCAAATAAGACGCATTACAGGTCAATGAGGACATCGATTGTCTGTGAATTAAATCATAAATCTTAATTCTCATTTGAAACATACGACTATTAATGAAATCCACTGACATTAGTTATGGAAATGTTAGGAAATAGAGGTTTAAGGAAGGCTGTGTATTGTCTTCTATACTGTGTAAATGTCATATGCGTTCGATTTTCGGGAGAGCTTTTAAAACACACCCAACACCTCAACAGCGTTGGAGATACTGGCGTCAGGTACCTGCACCACACTGTGCACCTCTGCAGATGTGTGAACTCTATGTTAGCTTCATCATGTGCGGGCCTACCCAGACACCCCATGTGATAGACGAGGTATAACCCAAGTTCAAATTAACACCTGAAACTCAATTATGCATTATCTGCATCTGAGCTGACAGACACATTTCACAGGTGTATGTGCAAAACAACTATAGATAATGTATGCAAAACCATCTAACATCGCTGAGCTAATGCCATAATATTAACAGCAGGGGTAGTCACTTCAATAAAATAGCAGTCAAAAAAAAGCTAAAAATACAGCAGTGACATAAAATGGTAACGAGTCTTTGTTGCTACAGACCTGAAATGAAAATATCAGTTTCATTTCAATGCTTTACAAAATTGAAGATAAAACCAGAAACTATAATTGTGGCACACCAAAGTGAATGCGCCATAATGATAAAGTACAGACGTCGCAAAAACAGGTAACCATTTTGCATTATGTTGCCGTATATCGACATGTAAACTGCATTAAGTGAAAATATGAAAAGACATTCACCTGGTAGTAAGCGCCTTGCTCCTCTGCTCATCTCATTCAGTGGGAGTGCAGTTGTGCAGCTCATCTCTCAGCCTCTGCGCGTCTCTGATGGGGCCAGACAGAGAGCCCAGCAGCAGGTAGGTTACAGACAATAGTATTGATTGTATTACTCCACTCTTACCTGACTAACAGTGAGCGGCATCCACGCAGCCTCCTCTGCTTCTTGCATCCCTGGAGTAAGAAACACAAATGAATCAAAAGCTTGCGTATTAAAACATGCTTACACAACACCAGCCTCTGATCTGTCTCTGCATCCGTCTGAATACATCTCTCGCCGCGTTCACACTCCACTCTCTCTTTTTGTTTTTTCTAGGCTCACGTCTCTGCTAGCCCACTAACCCAGCCTATACCCGTCCGCACACCAGTCACTGTGTGTGTGTGTGAGTGTGTGTGTGAACGTGTGAGAAATAGGAAGCAGAGTGCAGCGAGTGCATGCACGTGTATGAGCCCGGGTTTGTGTGTCCGCCAGCGTGCGCGTGTAAGACAGAGGGGGAGGGGGAGGAGGGGAGAGAGTGGGGATGCAGGGGGAGGGTCAGAATCTCTAATAGGATGAGAATGGAAAGAAAATATGAAGCCCGGGAGTCTCGTGAACCTGACAGACATTACTGCGGGCTCCTGTGTCCACGCAGCAATCATAACATTGTCAAATTGATTGGAGGATTTATAGTGTCTATCAAACTATAAATTACACCAGGAGTCATCAAAATGTAATAAATTAACTTATTATGGAAATATCACAACACTGTGTTGAGGATGCATTTAACATGAGCACTTAGGTAGACAACTCTGTAAATGCGACAAGAAAACAAAACTAACTGATTAAACGGTGAGATTGTGGCTCTTTTGCAAATTGAGTTATGTTTGGATGTTTCCATCAGATCAAATTTTGCACATTAATAATGGTTTGCTCAGCAAGTTTAATGTCTAAAGGCTATGTGATTTTGGCTTTAATATCTGCCGCTCTGTGAGGCGACTGTTAGATAACAGAATCACAAGGCCCTGGGGGAAATTCTCATCAAAAAGTAAATCTAATTTGGGCCTACTGATCGGCTGTCTGTCCTCAATATAAAGCATAAACATTACACTTGGCCTGTAAATACCAGTAATGGCCCTAAAGTGTTCGGTCCATCGTGTACAAGACACAATATCAGCCACATGTCACAGATATGAAGCCAATGATGATAAAGAAGTACTTAGTCACAGCCCTCAAGCTTCAACAGCACTCTGTACGTCGCCCAATGCAGAGAAAATTTGTTCTCTGACTTATCCTGCCTTACATGATTTTGGTACTCAAGAAATGGATGAAAAGAAAACTATACACACATACATAAAAACTTAGAACATTCATACAAACAGATTCATAACATAAACTTCAAGGCCGAATCCAACTTAAGGTACAATTCTTACATCTTAACAATGGGGTACTGAAAAATAAATTAACTATCAGTACTGAAAATCGGTACCGGAAAAAAAAGTTTTCTTTTGACAACAAGTGGTGTTTGGTAGATCCTTCCAAAAAAGTATTAAGTATTTAAAGTATTTAATATCATTCAGATATTGATTTATATAGAAATAGGTACCGCAAAAAATATTGTTCAAGTACCTGTACAGAAGACCAAGTATCGTTCAAGTACTGGTTTCCAAAAAAAAAAAAAAAAACATAAAAGGTACCTAGCCCCAGTGGTGATTACTGTGTCACCTGCATTTACATAAAACATATGTTCACAATAGTGTCATTTGCTACAGTAGCCTCTCCACAGTTATGTCCCAACTCAACAGCTTATTCCCTGTGCTGACCACCATTTGGCATTACATCTGGGAGAGGGGTTCGCTCACTTCCTCCCGTTTAGCGTAAAGTACGAATTTTACTCTCCAGTAAATTTTGGGAAAAATAGTGGAAAAAGCAGTTGTGACACACTGAAGGGACAGTGCGTCTCAGACAGGTGTGTGTTGTGTGTGTGTGTGTGTGTGTGTGAGTGAGAGAGAGCCTGCGGCGCTCTCCGCAGTGCCACTGAGAGACAAAGCACTGGGAGTGAACCACAGCCATGACATCATCAGTCTGGGCTGTGTCTGCCCTAGTCTCAGGATAAGGAGGCTCCTCTATCCCCACATCTCACTTTGGGTAGTTTTATACTTTCAGAAATGATTCATATTTTACATTTCAATTCTTAGATTTTTTATGTCCACATGCAGACTAAGACACTTGACTATGTGACTGGTTTGGGCTGTTCATTTTGAGGGCATGTCGAATTTGACTTGATGTAAAATATTATCCTGAGTGGACATGTAAAATATTGTCCTGAGTGGACATGACGATGTTACATAGTTGTTGTGTACTCACTGCTACTTAATTCTGTGAGACGTATGTTATGGAGCACAGCGCCTTGGCCCAACAATGATATAGAATGCCACAAGTGACGATGCTGAATCAGCACAAATACAAAATATGCCCATGCCCCCCTCCCTCTTTCTGAGGAGGAGAGGCGCCATATCGCACTGCAGATGGCTGCTGTCCCTGCCACCAAGCTGACAAACGCAGGGAGTACCAGCGTCTGTGGGACAATAAAACATGGGAATGGACTGTGTTGTCACGCATGTGCATAATGCACGCAAGGGAAACACAACCGTTAGGGCTCTGAACACACAGTGAGGTCGCACAGGGCACAATGCTAAACAATGTGTAAAATGTAACAGGAGACATCTATAAGTTAAACAATGCTGCGCTCCTGACTGTGCGCTACACTACAGCTATGTCATGGAGTAGTGATTATTTTACGAGGCTGAGGTTATGGACGATGCTCCTGTAATGGATCCTGATGACAGCCCTTGTGTCTTGTGCAGTGGTGGAAGAAGTACTTAATTTTGTCAGTAAAAGTACAGATACTGGAGCAAAAAAAAACCAAAAAAAACAAACAAGTAAAAGTATCACATGAAAAAGTCTCAAGTAAAAGTATTAAAGTACCCGTTATGTATTTAAAGAGTAAAAAGTAAAATTATTTTGGTGCATATTTTGAGGTCTTAAGGCTTCAAATAAAGTGATCTTGATAAAGATTTGTGCTGAATTTTGTTCAACAGAAACAATTGAATCAATAATTTTTTTCCTAGCTGCTTTTATTTGTATATTTTTGTTCGCCAAATTATGAACATATTAAAAATAAACCCCTAAGAGTTTTCAGCAGGTCTCAAACAATAATGAAAAATACTTTAACTTTTCAGTCCAGCTCAAAAATGTAGTGGAGTAGAAAGTATACATACCTTCACTCAAATGTAGTGAAGTAAAAGTAAAAAGTATCCACTTTAAAATTAAATTAAAAGGAAAGTACTGATACCTAAAATCTGTTCTTAACTATTGTACTTTACTACTTTTACTTCATTACATTCCACCACTGGTCTTGTTTCAGAGACAACCAGGTTAATGGGTAAAACAGAGGCTACAGGTGAACGGTACTTTGCCCCTGATTGTCACCTTAAGAACAAGCACAGGTGCTCACTTATTCTGGTCTAACTGACACAAACATTTACAAGGGAAGTCATTTCAGGGAAGTCACAAACATTCCTGAAGGAGAGGGCTTCACCTGGGGAAGACCTTGGCAGGATAAAATCAGACTGAGTTTTGAAGGACGAGTCATGTCATTAAGCCTTAGGAGTGTCTGCGACGGACCAATGGCGTACTTACCTCTCTGCTGGGGGTGCTTCACATGTGGTGACGAGTGACTCCGCAGGGAAAGCTAGAAGGTTGTACAGTTATCTCCAGGTTGTTTATTATGCGAAACCATACAACCAACTACCTCACACTGCAGAGCACAGACGGTCGAGATGCGCCCCAGACAAGATCCTCCTCAGCATTTTGTCATTTTGAGTAAATGGGTCCACTGATCTGAAAATCTCCTTTCGTCTCTTCTGAATACAAAACAATTGTATAGTAATAATGAAATCAATAATAGAGATAATAGAGATTATGAGATGTGTGTTAAAGAAGATAACGTTACTAAAAGAGTTTTAATAACTAATGAAATTATAAGATCTATGTGAAAGAGCAGATAGTAGATTTTAAGTAACACTATGTAACTTTTCTGGTAGAAGGTCCGCCCATCAGCTAGACTCCAGAGAGAGGCCACTGTTTTGCCTAGTATGTTCCAGTTTGTCATTAAACATATTTCCATGGAGACAAGCTGGTGTTGCCACTAGGTCAGTGAGAATGCATTTTTTTTCTTCTTTATTAGCATTAAAAACACACACAAGAGAAGAAAGGCAAGATAGATTATGTTAAATTCCATGAACAGCAATAACCTCTGCATGGAGACAAGCAGGTGACAGACCCCCCGCTGTAAAAGATAAATAAAGCACCTTTAAATATGGCATACAAAATCCAAGACCCATGGTGACTTAAATCCACGGTTAAAATCTCAAAACTCTGCTTCAAGTCTACCAAGATTTTAAAATGCATGAATGAAGAATCACATAAGCTCTACAAGTCAAACCAACTGTGAGCCACTCAAAACAAGCCCAAATTAAACACATATTCAAGGCCTCTGCTGCGATGAGGGCACTACAGGAGCTCCATGTTCATTCATAGGATTTCCCGCAATATCTTTGGAATTGTCACCCCCTACTGGACACTTTGCAAACTGCTACTCCATGCAGCATATTTCCAGTTCTTTGCCCTGCCAATGTCACCAGACTCTGCAGTCAAGCTGAAAGAACAGCGGCAAGGTGAACTTTTCAGTATAATATAAAACAATTCAACCAACAGTACTTCCAAGTCACACCTTACACTTACCTCCTTATACACATTTTTATTTCTTTATGAGATTAGAAAGATTTCAACTATATATACTATTTACGAGACTACTTTCATATATTGCTAAAGAGAAGGCAAAAAAAAAAAAAAAAACATACAGAATTATTCATACAAAGTATATGCCACTGTACTTAAAAGTAATTAACAACGTGAAATATAAGTAAACATCCATCCAAGATAGGGTTGTCTTGTCTCTTAATTTCCTGTACATAAACATTTCAGATTTTTAATCCTTGCTATATACAAAAAAAAAAAAAAAAACCTCATCAAAGTCTGAACTTTGCTCCAAACATCATGCTTTTACTGATAAAACATTGGCTCTGAACCTCCTGATTACTGAAACTATTATGAAAATTTAAATTCATGGTAAATAAAAGTATTTGTTTTATTTTATTAAAGTAAATATAAGTAAACTAAAACAGTATTGATGCTGCATATCTGCTATTTGTTCTAACATTTCTTCTGCAATGTTTTCGTAGGCCAGACAACATGTCATGAAAAATAGATGCTCCCTTTTATATTGACATTTACTATTTGAAAATTGTGTTTTGTAAAATTGCCGAATGATTCATTATTTCAGCCCTTTCACTAATAAAAGCAATGTAAAGAATAATCCAAGTAAAGCAAACAGCTGATTCCTATGTTCTAGTATTATAGTTGCCTTAACCATTATATATAGGCTTTTATAGGGTTACAACTAGGGCTAAGGTTTGTGTCAAAGGAAAGCAGTATGTGGGAGCCTTGCATTTGCCGCAACAATACACTGCTTGGTATGTGGGATATAAAGAATTCACCTCCCAACAAAGATGCACTACAATGGAGAAACTCGGAGTAAAGATGCTCTGCTCCACCTACTCTTTCCACAGACCTCTGGATGAACTATGCAACTCTTCTGCCTGGATTTCCGCGCCTATCAATGAGCTTGAAAACCACCGTCTAAAACACTTTGGCCAATCAGAAACCATTGCCCGAGCCACAGATAGGCTGGTGAAACTGGGAAATGTTGCCAGGTAAATTTTCTTCCTCGGTGTCTCCTTCGTCCTTCTCTGCTTTCCTTAATCCCTCTGAACAACTCTAGTCTGCTCCGTTCTCCCGGCCTTAAGTATACTGACTGATTTTTGTCTAAAACAACAATAGTAATTCCCGGAGTTTTAGCTGCTATCTGCAATAATTGCAAAGTCCGGTTGTGCACAAATGCAGTGCAATTGTGCCAATGTCAGCTGTCCTTCTCTTGTCCTCTCTTTTACTCACCCTTCAGCATCTGTCCTGAGGTGTCCTATTGTAAGAGTATTCCAAATATTTCATTCACAAAAGAAAGAAAAAATATATCATGAACAGTTCTCTTTTTTATTTGTCATGCATGTGCAGGAATTGTGTATTAAGGCAGTAATTATATGTGCCAATATGAGGACAAAGTCTAAAATATATTAAAATATTGTTCTTCCCTGTTACTATGCACACTACTACTACTACTACTACTACTACGCATGGCCAAATAGTGAATGAACCACGTGCTATGGTGGTGTGGCTTACATTACTACGAGTACAGTAGGAAGGTAGTAACAGCGAACTGCGCATGTGCATGTTTTTTTTTCCAAGCAGGTGAAAGCCCATGTCTCTATCCTCCACTAATCTGCTTTGGTTGACGCCGGCCGACGATGGCAAAATGAATGTTGCCATGGGAACATTTCTGCCTGGCAACTCAAACAGCCTGGAAACTCGCCAAACTGTTGCCATGGCGCGGCTGTCAATCTGCGCCCGTGCTGGTGTGTGTCTGGCCTTTGGTGGTCCACTCCCTTCTAAACTTTCCAATCAAACGCTCGATAGGATGGAGCTACCTGCAGCGGGGACGCCAATGGTTGGAAGTTGGGAGTGGTGGAGAGAATAAGGCTGATTGGCTCCTAAGATTGCCAGAAAAAGCCATAGAAACAAGAGTTGTGGTGGGGTGAAAAGGTCAAATTATAAGCCTGCAGTTTCATAGCCTGAATTTTTGAGAAATCTTTACGCAACAAGTGTCCATGAATTTTCCAGTGAAATCAGAAGTAGAATTTTCTTATTGTTTACGTGACTGCAAGGCTTTGCCCGTTTTTCAATTATCCTACTTTATAGTCTAATATTTGAAAATTCTTCTTTTAGACCTTGTTCTAAAAAGCAAGGGCACCAAATTTAAGAAATACATTTTTCACCATTGAGAGACAACTGTGTGAGATACTATGTTATGTATGACAGTACATAGTTGAATTTCTTCCTGTTTTAACAATGAATAGAAATACAAGTGATTGTTTACAAAGAATGACAAAACCAGCGTGCCAGAACCAAAGTGAAGTACAGCTATTAACAAAAATTCTGTAATTCTTTGATTTAAAAAGAATGGGTCGGAAATTGTGGTTTGTGGAATTTCTTTGCTTCTACGCAACTTTTTCTTTCAGTTATAATCCAAGGCAAACAATTACATAAAAAATGTAACACTATATACAAGCTGCACTGTAGAAATGAGCGAGGCCATTCTGCTATCAATTAAAACGGTTGCGATAAACAAACATGTCTATAACCTGGACTCCTTGTTTCATTGTTTTAACAATATTATTAATAAAACATGCAGTATAATGAAGAGGTGCAGATGTTATAATGAATTAACAATGCCATTACCTTTAGTTGTTTTCTCTGCGAGCATGTCCCAGGTGTTCCCTCAAAAGGAGACGAGGTGCACTGGAACACACAGAGAGAGCCTTGTGAATAAAGCCTGTTTAACCACGAGGTCATAGGTTCAACCACAGCCACAGCTAAAGTGCCACTGAGCAAGTCCCTCAACCATTACTGACCAAGAGGAGAACGTTGCAGCCACCACTCTGATGGGTCTCACGTCACTCAGGGCAATCACGGAGCAGGCAGAGGTGAGTGATACTTACAGTCAAAGTATTTACAAGCACAATATATGAGCTACAGTCTAAACGATGCAATTAAACAATCACATACAACATGTAATTCTGAAATACTAACAGTGTGACTAATGGAGCACAACACTGTTCACTCCACAGAGAAAATGACATTATAATTAGCCTCTAAAAAGCTACACTCAACACTTAATGCTTTGCTTTGTCTCCTGAGAGCTGTCATTAATAAATGTTTGAGTATTTATAAAATGGTCCAAAAATCACAGACAGTGAGCCAGGCGCACATATTGTTCACTGGGAATAATTATGCCAATGACAGTGCAATAAAACAATTGTAACACCAGCACTGCTCCAGGACACTGGAAGGACACCTTGAAAAATACAATCAGTTTCTTCTTTAATTTTTCCAGTTTTGAATTATGTGGATAAACATGTTTAATTATTGATATGTGAAGCATGAATGCAGCGGCGCCCAGGGTCTCTGCAGTGTGGACGGAGCGATGCACCAGCAGAGTGCTAAGCCTCCTGCTCTGGTTTGATAAATATAACTTCAAAAGAAGCAGCCAAACAGCTTTAGCTGGCCGACTGCACAATGAGCATAATAACTCTCCACCCCCTGGGAGCTCCAACCTAGTTCATTTACCCTACAGAGCTGCCATGTCTATACGCGCACATGTGTCTTTGTTTCAGCACATACTCGAAAAGGCTCCCCACCTTCGGCGCTGTACAAAACGGATGTATAGAGCAACCTCGTGGACCTCATTTTTACTGAGGAAATGCACCCCCTCTCCTCTCCCTCTATTTGCCCCTCACATGTAATGCCTGATTGACCACAGCACCCCTTAAAGAGGTCAAAGGGCAGACAAAACAGTCTGGTGTCATGGCAACCTGTGTGCCACCAACTCAAATGTTGAAGGGGGGTTCAAATGAGCTGTCAGTAAAGCTTTAAGAAAGCTGCCTTGTGTTTAGGCCCAAGTGTGTACAACATACAGGCACAAACACACACGTGCACCTGCACTATGAAAGGGTCCACATTAATTTGCACTTCTGCATAATCTAGTCAAATCCCAGCGTGCATTGCATTTAAGAGCGGGACCAATCCGGGCCCGAGATGCGGCGCCTTTGCTGTTCTCATGTAGTGTATTTGTGCGTATTATTGGTGCATGGGAGACACTCCAGTGTAAAAGCTTCTTTGTGACCGCTCGATGCAGTGGCAGAGAGTACAGGGTGGGGGAGGACGAGAGGGGAGGATAAATGGGAAGCAAATGCATTCAGATCAATACTAAGCTGAGAGAGGGTAGGCTGGGTTGAGCAGGGAGAGTGGAAGGTGCTGGTGGAGGGACTGATTAATCATTCCTGTATTGTTATTGACTTTCTGTTAAAGGCACTGAATTATGGGGCTGCATGCTCTTATATATGTGTGTGCAGTACTGTACTCACGGAGAGCACAAAGTCATCAGTTATAAGCTTTCCCCACAGATTCTAACAGCAGTTGGGGTTAGCTACACTTCCCTCATTGTCAGTTAGCTATTAAGTGAGTATGGGGGCACGTTGGGGTGGGACGTTTGCATAGTTTAAATGTAGTGGTTTTAAATATTCAGAATGTGTAAAGAGGGCTGAAAAGCAGCTAGGTTTTTAAATGGGGGAAGCCGAGGAGGCGAACAGGAAATCCCCCGTGAGGAGTTAATGAGGAGCTGACGAATGAGCAGACACAACAGAGGGGGGAGGGGGGAGGAGGGGCACCGTTGGCCTGACATATGACCCACTGGCTTTGACCTTGTTCATTGTCTAAGGGTAAAAACGCGGCACACCTGAACATGCTTCTGTCACTGTTAGATATTAGGGATGGCACACAGAAAATGCCATCATTATAACTCACATAACAAAAACATTTCAACTAGATATTAGGGATAGTTAGGCCTGTTATGATAATCACTATATCAACTTATCGTTCAACATATGAAAGCTGGAACAATATCTTTTGGGGCTCAATATTTATCGTGTGTACAATTTTCATTAATTTCATATCCATTCTTTGCAATAGTAGGGAAATTTTAGGCATTTTCATGGAATACGATAAGATTTGAGCTGTAGAGGGTTGAATAAATAACTTCTATGGCTAATTATTAGTTCATTCATACTATTTATTTGTTGCAGCTCATGGCTTTTAATGATACTGTCTATTTAAAAATTGGTTTACTGGGATTATTTTGCTTTGTGTCAGTGGCATGAAAAAGGTTCAGTATTATCGTTTATAACAATATTTCTCTGTACCAATATATCCTGCTTCAAAATATGTTATTGTGACAGGCCTAAGGATGTTCCTATATGGATATTTGGACTAAATGCTGATATCCAATCTTTGTCTAGCTGCTGTGGTTGGTAACTGATATTTACCAATATTGATATTAACATTTTAAACTCCATAGCAAGGCCAACAAATGTATGTTAAGTTATAGTAAAGTTTCCAAATTTACTTTTCACTAAAATGATTAACAAACTATATTTATTTGGGATTCATCTGGACTTTGTTATGTGATTGTGTAAACATGCAGCCATGTTTTTGGTCTAATTACTCTTCTGTTCCCATTTGTAATCATTAGTGTGTTCAAAATAACAAGTCTGATGGCCTGATGACACATGGGCACACAGAAACTGAGGGAACAAAATATTGGTGCCAAATATCGGCAAAATCGGACCAATACCGATATCTGGGAAACCCTCTGATATCATACTGATATTGGAATTGATATATCGCCCATCCATGTTAAGATATTTTTAAAGCTGAAAGAAGTAATCCACTTTTCCAATTCAATCAACACCAAAACGCCTAGAATTAAATAAATAAATCTGGCATAATTAGTTTACAATTATAACAGCCTGACACAGACTTGAGACTTTCCCGAAGGCGCTGTGTTTTTGATCTAATTAGGAGCTTTTTTTAAAAACAGAAACTTCTCAGGAGAACGGGGATGGCAGCTCGCTGAATGAAAACCCCATTCAGTGTTACCTTGAACTTGAACAATGAGTCTGGTGTTTGTGCTGGGGGCCACTTCCTGACCTCTCCGACGCTCTGTGGAAGTAGCCTACTGCAGCCGGTGCTTTCATCTTACACATGTGACCCCTGCGACCCCGCACTGACCAAAGAACAGTTGGCTATGGCAGATTTTCACATCTCAAAAGTCAAGACCGGTGTAAAGTAAAAAAAAAAAAAAAGACTTAAAATACTCCATACACATAGGATTTGCAGAATTAATGACAATCTAATCCGAATTTTAATAACTGCAAAATCACAAATGTTGCTATTAGTGTTTTAACATAAAATGCCGGTAGCACTTACTCATAATAAAGCATGAACAAAAACCTAATTCATAACAGACAAATAGTTTATTAACAATGATTCAGGCTTAGTAACTACACAATTAATTCATAATTAATTAATTCTAACTCCTAACCCCTTAATTAAGTCACTAAGCTTGAATCATTTTTAATAAACTACTTGTTTATTATGAATTAGGTCTTTCTTCACGGTGTGTTAAGGCTAATTGAAGTGTAGTTATTGTAAAGTGGTACCAAAATGCCTCCTGCAAACAACAAAAAACTTGTCTTATTATGTATAAAACTTGCTAACCCTATAATTAAGGCCTCAATGAACAGGTTCTGATATGCATGGGGTTGTTATATTAGTCTAGCAGTTCATATTTCACTCATTAAATGCTATCTTACGATGCTGGACACGCACCCAGAACCAAATCCCAATGAACATAAAATAAATCTCATAACAGAATAAAAATCTCGGAAGGCGCACCAAGGCATCTTTACACATACCAATACTAATGTCCCAATAATAGCCAAATGAACAACTTTTATTTATTTTAGTGCCTTTAGATCTCCTCTTCTTTTTAGTATTTAAGTGTTTCTATACATCTCTAGGATCCTTGAAAAGTACCTGACTCACATTACATGACCCATCCATACTTTATTTGAATGGATGAATTAGCAAATTGCAAAGATCAAAATTATGTAAGTGTCAAAATTTCTTCTACAAACGGCAAAATATACTTATGTATAAATGTACCTATAAGGATTTTCTGAAGTTTAAGGTTAATTTTAAAACATAACTCTGAAATAGGGCTGTGCAATTTTAGAGATTGAGTCATTTCTAATTGTCAGATCAACCTGGGCCTTTTTAATCAAGAGGTCCACAGCCAATCCTCCGTCAGTAAAAGCATGTGGTTTGGAGCTTAGTTCAGACTTTGGAGGAAGTAATTTGACTATTTTTGTGCTAAACTGCATTGAATAAAAGTCTGTATTTTTTTAGTAAATTCATTTTGATACTTTTTTAAAAATTGTTTTTGTTTTAAAAAGATAAAATCAAATCAAATTGAAAATCATTATCAATCAATATGAAGAAAAAAAAAAGATATTTTTTGTCATAACAACCAGTTCTATTCGCTAATCAAAATTGCAAAAAACACACACTTAGATATTTTTCTCAAATTGCTCAAACATTCCTAGTACACAGACTACGAGCTTCATTTTCCAATTATTCACAGCCTCCATCCACTTCTACTCTCACTCACTACACCGTGTTTTCACACCTTCAACTTTTCTTTTCATTCCATCTTCTTCACACGTCACCCACCTCTCCTCCTCTTTCTCGTGCACCCGCTCGGTGTCTGGCACTCGGGAGTTGGCACAGAGGAGGGTGGCAGCGGGTGACGCGGCTAGCTGACACCTCTGATGCCACAGCAAAGCATGTGTATAACAGCCAAGCATAATGGAGCTCCTTGTGAATACTGCCAATATGTTTGCCAGCGGAGAAGTAGTGACACCAAGACAACACACGTATACACTAGGGCTGAACGATTTGGGAAAAATATCTAGTTGCGTTTTTTTCTTTGGATTTAGATTGCAATTTATGTTTTGATAATAGGATTCTGTTTAAAGTTCACATTTTAAATTGCGTCCAGAAGAGTTGACAAAAAGACTGAAATATAAACTAACACAAGAATAACATAGAACATGTTTGTATCGATCTATATTACAGGGTTAGCAGTATGTATGTAGAAAAAGACTGAATATTTAGTTGTTTGTGGAGGAAATTATAGTACTTCAAAAACTGCAGCATTTGCAATTTGCTAATTGCGTCCATTCAATTTGTAATTTTGATTTGATTGCAATTACTCTTGCAGCTCTAGTCTACACAACGCAATAGGCTGTGGGGTTGTATTAAAATTTTTTTAAATTCAATATCTTAAAGCAACTAAACAGCAGCAATAAAACTTCACCACTTAGAAACAATTAATGGTAATTCATCGTCACTTTATAAGAAAATCCATACTGTTAGAGTCCATCAGATCAGTCTTATTGTTGCCATAAACCAGTGGTAATAGTATATGTCAATCATTTTATTTCTTAGTTATTATAACAGTAAAATATATATATTGCATTGTATTGTGTGACTTTTAATGTATTGTGTAACTTTTAGTCTGTCCAGGGTAGAGCTGGGTGATATGACAAAACATAAATCCCTTTTTGTCCTTTTTAATCGATTCTATTTTTCAATTCAATTTTATTTTGTCTTATTAAGAACAAATAAAAATGACATTCATTATTAATCAAACTTTTTTTTTTAACAGTGCCATATAAGTTAAATGTCTTCCTCTAAAGTCTGAACTCTGCTCCAAACCACATGCTTTTACTGACAGGGGATTGGCTGTGGACTTCTCCATTAAAATAAATGCGCCTGTCCCAAACTTCCACTTCCAGATAAAAACAGAGGGGTACATCCAAAATAAAACCAATGCCCCATTTTTTGCATTATGGTAGCAGTTGTGGTAATCTGAAAAGCCAAAAGAAAAAGATTAATAGAAATAGGAACATGTAGTCATTTAATATTTGCTGCTAGTGAATAATACACAAAATAATTGATAATTTTGTCCCTATATTCTACAGTGCTCATGTTTTTTGGAAACTTGTGGTTATAACGTGATTGCTAGTGCTGGCAATTTTTTATGTTATTTTAAATCCCAGGCTTCATTGTGCACCTAGTTTACACAGTAAAAAACTAGTATTGACTGACTTGGCTTTGGTTCACCTATGAGCAGATGCATAAAGATGTAATATGTTGACAACCAAATTCATTCATCAATCTGCTCTATAAACTGTGTGTGAGCGATGCACTGCAGAAGACACCCGGCCTGTATAGAGATATCACTCAGATTTGACTTAAAACCCAGACTCCCGATGCTCCCGGGACGTCTGCGAGACTTTCAAAGAGTCGGGGAGGATCAAACATGAGAGGGGAACACCAGGAGAGCGATGTGCATTCAGAATGAGCCCAGATGATGAAGACGTGCATCAAATGAACACAGAGAGGAGGAAGAGGAGGAGGAGAGAAAGGCTGCTGCTGTGACCTACTAATGCACTACTGAGGAATTCTCACTGCTGACTCCTAACACATTCCTGCAGACTGCAAATATTAACCCCCACACCGCCTTTATAAGATGTAAACGAGGCCCCAAATTAACAAACTATACATTCATGTACACTATCGTGCTGCAGTGGGAGAAACAAGAAAATAGAAAAATCAAATCAAATCAAGTTAAGAAATTTCCAAAATCCCCGAATCAGGAAATCCTCACTTGATCTCACACACCAGTCGATTCATTGAAATAGAGAGAATTTAACTTAAAAACATTTAGCTACTTCTGAGTCATTTTTTACACACAACATTTTTCACACAGATATTTTAGAGATCGGGAATTAACGATATAATAAAAGAGTCAACGCCAGTTGACTTGGTATTAGTATTTTAACAAAGGAAAACTGGATGCTGTTGAAGTGTTTGAGCCATGTGTATTTGGGTCATACATAAATAAGTACCAAACCAATAGCTTTTTATTGAGATAAAATGTGTAGCATTTACCAAAATAAAAAGAATCTTGATTTACTTTCATAAACATAATATAAAATCTGTAAACATAATGAACAAAATAAAATTATGACAATTGCTTGTGTAAATCAGATCACTTCGCCACACTGTACCACGGAAATAGCAAGTATTTTCTAAGTACTGATTTATGGGATTCAGAAAGCACAAGGCATTAAGTCTAATCGATGTCATCGTCCAATTATCCAAAAAAGAGGAACAAAAAGGTGATAAACAAAACAAAACAGATGGTGTTAAGGGGCAGTTTGAGGTAATTCATTTTAATACAAAGATATAATATTCATATTCCATTAGAACAATTAATAATGTTCTATAGAAAAATGTAGTTAAATGTTGGTGAATCTAAAAACAACCATTGTCAAAAAGATGCCACGTAATATTGTTGATCACTTAAAAATCTGAACTAGATCACATTATATCAGATCTGTCTACCACTCACACGTCTCTGATTAATTGTTAAAACATGGAAAATCAAGAAGTTGTTTCTTATCGGAAAAGTTGGGAAAGCGACTGTACAATGTAATAAAGCTGTACTGGGACCTGCTTCTCTTGTGATCGCTGCAAATCAAGTGTAACGGCAGTCAGGGATGTGAAGTGGAAAATCGCTGGGTTCGGAGCCAGTGACAGAAACATTATCAGGAGCCCTATGGGTATCCAGATGGACCTCTCTCTCTCTCCACTCAGCCCTGTGTCCTGGAGAGGCAGACAAACACTGATGCAAGTGGAGCAGAGCGTCCGCAGGGAATAGCCAGCGAGTCGGACCGTGAGAGCCGCCAGTTTGAAACATCCACAACGGTCACATGACGCACCCTGCTAACTGCCCTGTGTGGCGGTCCACTGTCTCTTTAACATCAAAACTACATAATTGATGGCTGGGGCATAGTTTTGTAAAAGCAAAATACATAATGGTTTTCATCTGCAGTCTGAACTTACAAAGGTTCAGTAAGTGCGACACTGATCTTAACAAAAATATTTAAAATAACTGTGGTATAATGCATTTTCTCAGGTATTTTGTTCATGCGTGAATAGCTTTTCACCCATTCAAAATCACAATCCCAAGAACGATACATAAGCTCTAACCTCTAACCATAGACAAACATGTGCACCATATTCTTAGCTGTAAAATGAGTGGTCAAGGACATGGGTAGTAATGTAAACACAGAAAGTGCACATTTATTTGCGGAGAAGTGAAGTGAAGTTGACACTAACATTTCTGTCAGCTGTCAGGTGCTGTGGGCCCAAAGGAAACAGACAGATTTCTAACAGCTGAACATGAAGAGCGCAGATAATTGCATCGGCCACTCTTACACTTGGACAAAATATGCTGCCATTCTGTCCACTCCACTTAGGCAAAGCAGCCCTAGTTCATTTTATATCATTCACTCCCACTGCGCTACCTGTTTTAACTAAATCTATAATATAAACTTATCAATTAGACATCATCATTTGCTACTATTAAAATGCAACAGCAAGGCCAGGAGTTTGCAAGAAACACAACTGCGACAAAATTTTGTCACATTATGGTTTTCAGTAAAACAAAATATAAATCAAGGTTATTCATTGCTTCTTCTACTACCAACCAACATAGTCATTTAATGTACACCTTAAATAAACTATTACACAGTCCAGAAAAGCTTTGCAGTGCTACTGTTGAATGCCGCTCCCTATTACAAGCACATATCGTTTTCATAAGACGCCTGGAACGTTATTTCACAGCACCACGATAAGAGTTTGAAAGTATAACGTATTCAGTGCAGAACAATGGGGCTGAGCTGTAACAGGGAGGTATACAAACAAACTCCGAGGGGAAATTGAGGGTGGGACAGGTCAATTCCAGAGCGGGGAGGATGACAACCAATAATTCAAGTGTCATCTTATTAATACTTTGGGGGCTGTAGAGAATAGCACAACTCCAGGAAACATGTGATTAGACAAAATAATGGTCCTAAAAAGTGGGAGGTTTGACCCTGTTCCTTCTGCCCCTTCATTCTTAAAGCAGGGCCCCAAACCAGCCCGGGCTGTTACTTACACTAGGCTTCAATTCTGGCAAGTTCTCTTTGAGCAAACATAGATATTCTGTCAGGCAGGATAAAAGGCATGGAGGAATTATAAGGATACGAAACAGCGAAATGCTCTTAAGTGTTGAGAAATAATGTAGAATTTTAGTACAAGTAAAAATGTTGGATTGCTACAAAACAAGTTGAGAGAAGAGGGCATGTTTGAAAGAAAGTGAGTCTGCTTTTTTACCTTTTCCCGCGTTCATTTTCCAACTCTTGAGTTCGTCTCTCGGCTTGGAGCTCTGCATCTCTTTCTCTCCACTCTTCTTCTGGACACAATTCATCGGCTGTTCGGACCATCCAGCGATCTTCGGCAAGAGACAAATTGTCCCAAGTTCAGCTCGCTTACACTGTGGATTTTGCAGAGAACAAGGTCTTACGGACAAAGGGAGAGTGCATTGCGAGCGAGGAAGGGAAAGTGGTGAACAAGTCTGCCTGCTCACTGCTCACTGCTGCTGCTGCTGTTCAGTTCACGGCTGGGATCTTGCATGTGCAGAAGACTGAGCAGAACCGGTTTCACTGAGAGCTGCCGAGAGGAAAACACACAAAAGTGCAGAGAAGGCATCACTCACCGTTTGTGTATATTTATGTCTGTGTGTGCATGTGAGCGGA
>JACM01023381.1:0-23272 GCA_000787095.1 Periophthalmodon schlosseri
AATAAATAAATAAATAAATAATAAAACTCGAAAATATGCTATCCTATTTTTTCCCTTCATATAAGTGGCCCTTATACACTGTCATCTTTCCATGGAGAAAGATAAGTTTAAAGGGGCACTATGTAACTTTACTGGTGGGATGTCATGTTGTTGAGATGTCATTGCTTTGCCTGGAATAAATACTATACAAATGTTTAAATGCCATGTCATACTATGGCATTTAAACATTTGTATAGTATTTATTTGATTACAGAATTTTTTACTCCTCAAAAACCTTGAAAAAAGTGCATTCTTACTCTCTCTGTGTTACAGTAGGCCTGGTTGCATCATCTGCTTGTCTCCATAGCAATACATAAGTTACAGTGGAACATTTTTGGGCAAGAACATTGCATGGAGACAAGCAGGTGGCGGACCCTCCACCAGAAATGTTACAGTGCACCTTTAATGCCTTATTGTTGAACATTCTAAGCAAAGCAAAAACATCTCTATAGATGGACTGGAGGACATAAGTAGCTTGCTAGCGCCACCCATTTCCATCAAATACTATTAAGGGCAGCATGAGTCAAAGTCGGTGTTCCTGGAATTTCTGATCCCCCTGATTCACCTGTGTTGTATCACTATAAATCTTTTCTTGTGAAGTAATAACGGTTTGCAATTTGGACATAAAAAAGTAACATTAGCATGAGAACACAGTGAATCTGATGCCTCTGTGATGCCTCTACCCTTATGTGGTTTTACATTCAAATTATACAAACTGTCTGCTATAGAGGAAAAAAACACACTGACCCTGATTTGAAAATATAATTAAATTAAGTGCCTGATGTTTTCCCAAAATTATAGCCTATTGTGACTGTGTGTGTAAGTTTGCACTGTAAGCTGTAATGGCCGAAAACAAAAATGGACTAGTACTAGCAAAAAAATAAAACTAGCCTGCATGGGAGTAGAAAGGCGACCAGGCAGGAGACAAGCAGGTGGACCCTCCACCACAACAAAAATTACACAGTGCATTTGAACATAAAATAACCAAATCATACCCAGTTTCACTGTGTTATAACACTATGGATTGCTGTTAATTGTTAAGTCTACAAGCAAATATAAATACAGACCAACTGTTAAGCTATATAACACTACAAAAATAAGTCGCACAACACATACGCTACTAACATGTTAGTCAAATGGACCTTATTAAATTATCCCAAACAAAACAGGAAAAGTGTACATTATTTTCAGATTGTGGAACAATAGGCTATTTTAGTGTTAGGCTAGCTATAACAGAGAAACATCACATCCTCTTTTCTATTTGACTTAACCATGTGTTTTTTGAAAAGAAGGTCTTATACTGCTGATGTGAGCTTCAGGTTGCTATATAATTGTGGGGATAATTTAAAGTAAAAATAAACTTATACTCAGAGAGAATGGGACATGTGGACAGGTTGGTTTAAAAATAGTTGCTTACATGGGACTTTAAAACACCCTTTACAGTATATACAGACAGATGACATCAGAAAATTCAAAACTTCTGAGATGGATAAAGATAGCTAAATAATGCTGTGGATTTTCCTTGTGGATATTTTTTTATGAAAATAGCCCTACCCTATTTTCAAAACTATAGTTCCTGCCTCATCTGAGAGAGGGCCACATTCAAACCCAGTGCTTTTTTCTTACCTCTCATACCTCTCTGTTTTTCTGAATCACAGAAACTCTATAGCCTGCACTGGATTCCTGTCAGATGACGGTATTCTTAGTGGTTCATGAATGAATGCTGATCAACCACTTCAAGTATAGGCCTATGAATTTAAAACTAAACACTACTGAGGAGACAGGAGACATTTAAACACAGCACTGCTGACAAGACAAGGTATTTACTGTGGCATGTTATTGTTGTTTTAGCAGTGGTACAGATGATGTCATATTGGGAGTCAGATATTAGTATCAATAATATGGTATTTTATTGATACATTTCACAAAACAAATTTCACAGTTGTATAATCTATCTCAGGAAAATGTCCATTATCTGAATGCCTATTGGATAGAATTATTTAGAACACAAAATCAGTAGCCTATATTGAGATTTCTGCTTGCTCCCCATTGCCCTTATAAAAATAATGTCTTGTTTGTAACAATGGGTATAATGATTAGCTTTTGTTCCATATGTCTGTACCGAATAGGGCCAAAGTCCCACATGTTACAAAAAAGACTTGAGATCAACCTGGGCGGAAATAGCACAATAGAGCTTTCCCCCACTTGGATTCCATGAAACTGCATATAATGTTGTTGTGTCCTTGGGCAACATATCTAATCCATTTTGCACACTGATGTATGTGTATGTTTGTAAGCGTTGAACCGGGCAACATATGGAAATAAGACCATGGCTCATCTGGTGCGCTTACATGCATGCGTTTTTATTGTTCATTAGCATGCACTTTGCTATCTGCATTTCATCAATTTGAACTGATAAGGGCCATGACAACAGGAAGACAGCAGTAATGACAGTGCCTGGAGGTGACCTGGAGACAGAGCTCATGGACAGAATATGCTAGAAGACTTTAACGCAGAGCCAGACCTACAAGTCAGACTGGTAGTACCACGGGGTGTGTACCTCTTCACAGGTGTGGCCAACACTCAAAACACACACATACAATGCCAAAAGGAAGCAGAGGAGCAGGTGCAAACTTGGGTGATTTTTACATTTTGCTAACGTAAGTTAATTTTATGATTTATGAATGTTTCACATGTTAAGTCCCTGTGTTAATATGTTATGTCCCTGTGTTTTGTTGTTTTGCAGTGTCTCTTTTGTGGAGTTGTAGGACTGGTGATCAGAGGACACACCATTGTTGGAGATATAAAGATGGCAGAAGAGCCCAAAATAGAGCTCTTTGTCAAGGTAAAAAGTTGAATATGTGTGTACTTTAGAGTCACTGCTTTTATGACCACGACAACAGGGAAAAATAGAAAACTAATCTTTGTATGAATAAATAAAATGACTCCACATTTATTGTTAATACTATACGTTTCTATAGCTTCTCCAAGTGGGCTATACCCACCTTGGCACACAACTTAATTTATATTGAACAATGCCTCAAATGTAATGTCAGCCTTCGTTTGCCCTGGTTCAGTCTTAATTAAGTTTAAGTTATAACAGTTTGATTCTTTATAAGTTTCAGAAAGATAAGAAATAGAAGAAATATTTCTATCAATTTATGTCTTTTGAATGGTGAAAAGTCCCCAAATGTTGCCTATAAAAGGAAGCTGAAACCATGAATAGTATATATTTAAATGAGTCAAATGATTGCAATACATAGCAAACACAGCTATTGAATAGTATTTTCTCATAGAGCATGCCTAGAATCAACTTTCTTTGTCCTTTTAGATGTCAAAACAGAGAACTGCTAAGATTGACTCAGGTTAGATCAGATATAAATACAGGTTTGCTCAAATTCTTTGGAGGTTAAACAGAGCACAACAGGCAGGACAGGAATATAATGCAGGTTTAATGTGTTTGATAAGAGTAATTATAATAAGTGTCCTTTCAAATTAGGCTGATTGTTTTTGTCTTTCAGGCAAGCAGTGATGCAGAGAGTGTTGGCAACTGTCCATTTTGTCAAAGACTTTTCATGATTTTGTGGTTAAAAGGAGCCAACTTTACCCTGACAACAGTGGACATGAAGAGGTATGACAAATATTTGTCCAACAACAAAAAACAACACAAATGTCTGTATGTTACAAATAAATAGCACATACCAACAAATCACAACAGACTATTAATCTAATCTGATTAGTATGGCTGCAATACCTATACTGACCTCATGAAACCAGGCTGGTTTTACTGAGCTGCTTTTCATATTTCTTTGTATTTTACGGTGATTATGAGATGAGATTAGAAAAAGGAATATAGTGAATACCCATTACACAATTATACAAATAAGGGTCATTCAAAAGACTTCGGAATTATTCAATTCAGTTATTCAATTATATAATTGTTGATGCCACAGAATGACACATGATTTTAGGAGATATACATATATAATTAGATGCATAATTCCAAATAGTAAAATATGTGTGTATTATGACATGAGAATCAACAATGCAAAGTATCAAATATACAGAAAAAACTTGTAATTAATAAGTAATTATACTTTTGCAAGAGTTTAAAATGAAATTGCTCTGGAGAAAGCATTTCTCTCAGATGCCAGCAAAAATCTGTGGAAGCCCTGAGCGGCAAGTGAAAAAAATATGGGAGGCCGGGCTTCTAGAGCCATCTTCCCCAATTGCATTTTTGAAGTGAATGTATTCACTTAAAAATGCCCAAAAGCCACAATCTTGTCTTTTATTTTATTTTCTCTGCGAATAGTAAGGGGGAAATAGGACTCAACGATTACACAATCACACACTGTATAGGTTGGGGTGTATGCAGTCATCCAAGTTGGCAAATATTATCTCAAAACCAAAAATAATAAAAAAAATTGCAATCATGTTATGACACTACATTATGCTGTAGGCTCACGACTTATCTTTGGGACACAGCATACTCATTTGCATCAAAGCTTAGCCACAGACGGAGGACTGTGAAATGTCCTAACCATTCTAAAAGGAGCACCATATCCTAGCACTCCACTGACTACCACAGTGTTACACAACTTCAGTCCAGTTAAAGTTAGAAGAGCCTTGTTGTATACGCACGCACAGAGATACAAGACTTTTACGCACCAGCACCAGCTGATAGCAGGGTAAGGCTCCTACTTTAAAACGCTAAGCTTTGTCAGTGGGCTTAACATCCACTCACAGATTAATGCTTGTACTTGTCTATGTAATTTCAAATAATATATTGGGAAAACACTGGAGCACTGAAGCGTGAGATTTTTTTTATTTTTTTATTTTATTTTATTTTATTTTTATCAGCCACACCAACAATGCAAAATAAAGAAAAAGAAAAAACTAAACTAAACAAATGCTGGTTAAAAATTGTATCATTATTATATATATATTTTTTCTTTTATCTACAAGCTCAAACAGAAGGGGAAAATAATATTGAACTTAGAAAATGAAGCCCAAGGGCTTCCATAAAAAGCCCAAACCTCCCACAATAAATATTTCATTATCTCAGTATAAACACTCTGACTATTCGTTGCCTTGTTTTAGGGCCCCTGATGTGTTGAGAGCTTTGGCCCCTGGTTCCCAGCCACCCTTCCTCCTCTACAACAGTGAGGTCAAAACAGACACCAACAAGATTGAGGAGTTCTTGGAGGATACATTAGCACCACCAAAGTGAGCGGCATTTTGACCCATATTATTATTATATAATTATATTAATAATGACATTAAATAAGTGTTATGGTTAAAATGTTGTTCATGCTCTCTATTTATCAGCTATCCAAAATTGTGCTGCCGTTACAATCAGTCCAAAACAGCTGGTGAAGACATTTTCCGCACTTTTTCAGCTTATATCAAGATCTCCAATGGATTACATGACCGTAAGTGTATCTTTGCACCTTTAATGATATGGTTATGGGGCAACCCATTAATTTGTGTACATTTTGTTTTTAGACCTGGAGAAGAATTTTTTAAGGTCTCTTGCAAAGTTGGACAAATATCTCCTGACTCCTTTGGACCATGAGTTGAACCAGAATCCAAACCTCACAGAATCCAAGCGGCTCTTCCTGGATGGAGATGAGCTCACCTTGGCAGATTGCAACCTGCTTCCTAAACTCAACATCGTCAAGGTAAGATATTTATCATAATTTTATACTTTTCTCAGTTGTTTATGTCCAGTTGCTGCATTTGCAATCAGATGCTTATATTCTTCTTTCTGCAGGTTGTGTCTAAGAAATACCGTGACTTGGACTTAAAAGCCCTGAAAGGAATCTCGCGTTACATGGAAAATGCCTACGCAAGGAAAGAGTTTCGCTACACCTGCCCTCAAGACGCCGAGATACTGCACGCTTACTCAACTGTGGCTACTCACTGGGACAAATAATACTATTTTTTTTGTAACTGTATATAAAATAAAGAAAGAAAGAAAGAAAGAAATAGAGTGAATTAGTCAACAGACCTGGAAACTGTATGGAAAAATAGTTGAAACTGTAAATGTATAACTATCTGTTTTTATGTAACAAAGCTATAGATTTCTTATAGCCAATGCATTAAATAATAGCATTTTCATGATGTTTATAATAAGTCTTTTTATTGGCTGTATTGCGCTTCATCTTTTGGTTATATTGCAATGAATAATTTGAGAAAATAAAGACACATCCAGGGGAGTTAAATGTGTTTTGTTTTAAGTATACACCCTTAAATTTGTACTGGGTGGGGTGCTTGCACAAGATGAAACATGTTTATTCCATGTTCACACCAACTTTTTACGAGGCTAGGAGGACTAACTTATTCTTGAATATTATAAAGTCTGGCTTACTCCAAAAAAAGAACATGTTGGGCGAGGTGTGAGTTTGGTTTACACCACATGATTCTACGTCTACGCTATTTTTCACTTTTTGTGTTGTCAAGTGCTCTGCTGAATATTGTAATCAGAGGAAACGGTAAATTCCCAATGCGTTTCTGATTGGCTGAGCGCTGTCGGTATCATAGCAACATCATGCATCACAAAGTTCTATTGGTAGATTGATTTGATATGGGCGGGGCAAAGATGATGTCGATGTTAGTGTAAAAAACTTTGTTAGCTACCTGCTAACTTTGCTAATCTTTCTACTGCTGACACTGTTAAGATCGCATTAAGCTGAACACATGAAATGCTCAAAATGTAAGTTTGCCTTTTTACATCCTAATAGTTACAGTCTACGGAGTGTCGTTGTTTGAGAAAACTGGCTACGTCCAACTGTCTTCTGCTAGCTAGCAGCTGCTGTTTTGTCTGCTGTTTAACCAACATCAAGCTGCACAGCTGGTAGACTTGATTCAATCATCTTCTGATAAAGCTGGATAATGCAGTTATCGCTGTGTTCTTGAGTTATATGTCAGGAGCATTTTCCAATAGTACGACTGTTAAGCTAATGTTGAGATACATGTTCTTCCAATGTCACGTCATCAACAATATAAATGATCTGTCAATGTGTTTAATAGGTTTTAAATACATTTGTGTTATAGTATGGATTGCGACGGTTCGGAAGAACACAGTGAATTGTGTGGATGGACCAGTAATGTAAGCTCAAAGTCTCAATGGAAAATATGAAAATCATTTTGATTTGGGCTGACCTTTATAATTGTTTATATTATCGTGAATTAGTGTAATTACCTCTGGTTAAATTGTAAAATCATTTTTTGTTGCTTCAGATGTTGGTCAATAGTAAAAATGAGTTTGCGAAGCGGGTGCAACAGTTTGTGGAAGAGAGGATGCAGACTACAATGGTAATTTGTGGCACTTAATGTATAAGTTGCATGCATTGATTTCACATTTCAAATGTGTTTTTTGTAGCTTACAGGTGTGCTCATAGGAGCTGGAGTGGCTGTTGCACTGATTGGGATTGTAGTGCTCTTTCTCTACAGAAGATACAGACATGCTCGTGAGTTACTTCCCAATTTTGTTGCTGAAATAACACTTTCATCTTTGCTTCAACTGTTTTCTTTGTCTGGCTTTCTAAAAATGGTATCAGGTGAACAGCAGCCTGGTGTACCACATTACCGTTTTAGGAAAAGAGATAAAGTGCTTTTCTATGGAAGGAAGATCATGCGAAAGGTTAGAACTGTTTGTAACACAATCATAATACAAATACAAAGTGATGACAAAATAACTGATGTTTGGTGGTCATCCCAGGTCCAGACACTTTCATCTACACCTGTTTCCTCCTCTACTTCTGTATCAAAGCCGTCACAACGGATACGTAAGAGAACCAAAGTACTAAGCATAGCACGCAAGTATGTGCATTTTTTATCTTGTATACATTATAATGTTTATTGTTCTTTGCCTTTGTGTTGTGTTTTATGTATATCTGTTTTTGGTGACTTTATGTGGAACACTTTCTGAAGCATAAGTTGTATTTTAAATATGCTATATAAATACATTTGAATTGAATTGAATTCGCTGCATGTTTTTTTCATACCAATCATTATTATTGACAGAATCTTGAGGATTCGTAAGGATCCTCCAACTCTGCAGCCTAAAGAACCACCTCCTTCTCTTCTGGAGGCTGACCTAACAGAGTTTGATGTGCAGAGCTCTAACCTTCCTTCTGAGGTCCTCTATATGCTTAAAAATGTCAGGTAGTATATTTATATCGCAAAGTAGCAAAAGCTATTTCTCCTTAATGTCTGACTTGTGTTTCAAATTGTTGTTCTTGATGTCAATGCCTGTAGAGTCCTTGGCCATTTTGAGAAGCCTCTTTTCCTTGAGCTTTGTCGTCACATGGTCTTTATTGAACTGCAGGAGGGTGATGGTCTTTTTAGGCCTGGGGATGATGATGACAGCATTTATGTTGTACAGGATGGACGTCTAGAACTCTGTATACATGAGAATGTAAGTTCAGTTTACTCAATTGGGTTATATATATTTTATAAACTTTTGATCTAATTTGGGAGTATACAGAGATTTTAGCCCACTTTTCATACCAGCATTTATGTTTTCAGGATGGCACCGAACCATTAGTAAAGGATGTGCTACCAGGAGATAGTGTTCACAGTCTGCTGAGTATTCTGGATGTTATCACAGTACATACTTTCTGTCATCTTTTATAGTTAACATTATAGTTCCATTTTACCTCAATTAGATTTTAAGCATAAACCTGTACGAAGTACAAAATGTATAAAATAATAGTTAGTCTCTTTTTGCCCTCTACTAGGGTTATCCTGCACCATATAAGACTGTGACTGCACGGGCAGCTACTCGCTCCACCATATTACGCTTACCAGCATCAGCTTTTGAATCGGTGTTTAAAAAATACCCGGAGACCCTTGTGCGCGTCATTCAGGTATGACATGTGACAGGCATTAAATACTTTAATCCCATACAACTCAATATATTTATATGTGTATCTGTGTGTTGCAGATTATTATGGTGCGCCTTCAAAGAGTCACATTTCTGGCATTACATAACTATCTGGGTTTAACAACGGAGCTCTTCAATCCAGTACAAAACTTACTAATAAATACGTATACGTATATTAATAGAAATTTGTGTAATAACATTTTTTTACAGACTTTGTTGTAATGCACTGGGTTTCTTTTCACAGGAGAGCCAGGCTGTCCCCTTGACAAATGTGAACAGTGTAATTTGTGAAGCCAGTTCAGGGAAGGTGACTCGTCGGCTGCACTTCCAGGATGAGTTACCTGTTGTGACCTCTGAGCCTCCTGCTGATATGGGTCAGCACCCACAGCTAAATCTTAACATATTATAATTTCTTACGTTTATATTTTAGACTAATGGCCATGATTTATTTTGGCTGCAGGGGATGGCATTAAGGACAGCCCTTCAAATAACTATAGAAAGCAACGATCTATTTCTTTGCCCCCCGAATGCTCCGGTAAGTCACCATCAAGGATACAAGCAATACACAATATGTCTATAATTATTGCACCTTATCATTATTAAGGTAATTGTTTTAGACAAATGTTAAACAGAGAAACAAACTGACCTTGAATTTGTTCTTAATGTTGTAGGTAATGACTTGAACATGGCTTGTGAACGAGCCCGTGTTGCAATTGACGAGACACCACCCAGTCCTGTGCTGCCAAAAGTGAGATTCTTCTGTTTGAGTTTTTCATTCATATGAATTAACCCAGTATCCTGCACTAAGATTTAATATTTCTGTGTATAGTCTAGTCTAAAGAAAACGGTGACCCTGCATCACACACCAATAGAGATGTTTCACTATACGGACAGTAGAGGGCAGTCTGATGCCATTCACCTCAGTAAAAGCAGCACAATCCTCCATGCTGCAAAGAAAGATTTGCTGGGAGTCATTCAGCTGCAGGTGAGGAGATGGGGTTGGATACAAACAAATGAGAACTTGAGTGAATACTTTTAATAAAATTTGTATTAAGTGATATGGAGAAATGCATACAACAAGATAAGATAATACAACTAAATTGATCAGTACTAAAATATTTTCAGTTCATACTGGATTGCTTTATATACACCTTGAAGATATACTACAGAGAATAGTAGACTATGCTCAAGTTATTACTCTGTAATAACGTGAGGTCTATATTTGAGTTAGAAATACAATACACCTTTTTTGACTCTTGTATGACTTCAATCCCAGGACCCCAGTCTACTTGATGGCAGAGTGACTCTGCATCAAGTCAAAGCTGGTTCTGTTGTTGCCCGTCAAGGAGACCAGGTGGGAAGAACTGAAATTTTCACATTTATAACCTCATTCACTATCTAATATGGCTCTCTGATCTCTCTGATCCTTTTAGGAAGTAAGCATTCAGTTTGTGATATCTGGACTTCTTCATGTTTATCAACGTATGATTGACCGTGAGGAGGAGACCCGCTTGTTTGTGACCCACCCTGGAGAGCTTGTTGGTCAGCTCGCTGTACTCACAGGGGAACCTCTCATATTTACTGTGCGAGCTCAAAGAGACTGCAGCTTCCTCTCCATTTCAAAAACTCACTTTTATGAGTAAGATCAGTCTGTTTACCCTGCAGAAAAATGTATCATTAAAAAAAAAAAGAAAAAATGCTTTGGCCTTTCAGGATTATGCGTGTGGAACCAAAAGTTGTGCTCAACGTGGCGCACACAGTTGTGAAAAGGATGTCCTCCTTTGTCAGACAGATAGACTTTGCTCTTGATTGGATGGCTGTGGAAGCTGGTAGAGCTGTCTATAGGTAATGGCTAATAAAAAAAATGTTTCAAATATTAATAGTAAAACTGAACCTTATTTTAGGCAAGGGGATAAGTCAGATTGCACCTTCATCGTGCTTAGTGGTCGACTCCGTTCTGTAATCATGAAGGAGGATGGTAAAAAGGAGTTAATTGGAGAGTATGGCCGAGGGGACCTGATTGGAGTGGTAAGTCATTATTGGTTATTAACCCTGTTACACAATGTGGAGTGCAAAAAGTTAATTCAAAATTATATCACTTCCTCTATAAAGTCACACAACACTTTCTTGTGTGATTTTAATTATAATATTTTTTTTTTGTCTTGACAAGATTAATATGAGCTACACACCCTTTATGTTAGCCACAGTAGTTGCTCTTTGCCACAGTGCTTCTAATAATACATGCTGTAATGGATGCTATGGTTACTGTTACCTAGAGGAGGGAGCTTGAATGATGGGGACGAGAATAAGATTGGTATAAAGGTTGTTACATTCAAGACATTTTTAGTTCTGCTGTGATGGTGCTGATGTCAGCACAGCACAGAGAGATGGGTTTAGAACATTTTGTTAAGTCACTGTATCAGCTAAATACAGTTGAAATTTGAATGGTACTTAAAATACCATAATCTTTTGTTTCATAACCTAACAGACAGAATTTCTTTGCAGGTTGAAGCTGTCACTCATCAGAACAGAGCCACCACAGTCCATGCAGTCCGAGACTCTGAACTGGCCAAATTACCAGAAGGTGCTCTCAGCTCCATTAAAAGGAAATTTCCCCAGGTAGGTTTTATTTCCATGAAACCTCCTCAATTGTCAGTTTGAGTATACAATATATTAAACTGTAAGTGATTTTAATACAAATTTTTCAAATTACTAAAATACTCATGTTCTCAATAAAGATAATTTAGACCATCAAAATAAGGTATAGATATTATTTTATATGACTTAATCTTTATTAATACTTTTTCAGGTTGTCACCAGATTAATCCACTTGCTTGGAGAGAAGATCCTTAGACAGGTCAATGGGCCACTGACAAGTATGTCTGCCTATTAGAAATGTCACTTTCCCTGCCAGTTCCAGCGGCCTGATTTATCAATCCTTGTGCTAAACTGTAATATTGCATTTTCACCTCTTTTTTTATGCATTTTGGCGCAACACCTTGTTTTGAATATTCATTCAATCCCAAGAGAAAAAACTGCTTTTAGCATTTGTGAGAGAAATGCCAACTGCTTTGCTCCACTTTTGGCATATCTTTTTGGTTTTGCACATGAGCCAACACTTAAAACACTTATAAATCAGGTCTTAAGTATTTAATGTCACAAGAGATGAATTGTAATGCATAACCTTGAAGATTTACAAAGATGTTTTATACTCAGCCCGCAGTTTAGCCCTCCCTGGCAGCAAATGGGATGCAGGGAACCAAGCCTCTAACCTGTCCACTGTAGCAGTGCTGCCTGTATCTGAGGAAGTCCCTCTCACTGCTTTCACTTTGGAGCTGCAGCATGCCCTTGTTGCAATAGGTACACAACACAGAGCAGTCTTGTATTGCATTATTCCTTTTGAATGCCCAGATGTTTCAGTTGCAATAGTTTGAAGGTCTTCATGCAGTGCAGGTAAACCTAATAATAACATGGTTAAACTGCTTTAGTCAGTGTAATGATATTTCTGAAATATAAGTGTTTAGTTGACAATTCTGATGCCTCACATAGGTCCCACTTTGTTGTTGACCAGTGATACAATCAAACAGCGTCTCGGAGGTGCTGCACTCGACAGGTAAATTGGCAACATTTTTGTTTCCTTGTTGTTTGCCTTCAGGAAGACTTTATTGGCACAATGGAAAATTAAAATAATGTGTGCTGCCAGGTAGCTAAGGCCCATTGTTATTAAATAGACTCCTGTTTGTCTTGTCTTTAGTGTCCACGAGTATCGCCTGTCCAGCTGGCTTGGCCAACAGGAAGACATCCATCGCATAGTGTTGTATCAAACAGACTACACTCTGACTCCGTGGACTCAAAGGTGCATCCGTCAGGCTGACTGCATCATTATCGTGGGACTTGGGGAGCAGGACCCGACTGTTGGGGAGGTGAGCAGCTCTAGGACAGTGGTGACATGAGAATAAAGAGTAACTGGTTGGTTTTTTAGTTAACTAAAGTATTTTATATTAATCTGAGAATATGACATGCGACTGAATGCTAAAGAGGATGTGTATACTGTTGTATTATTTCTTTTAGATTCATATTTGAATAGTATAGGTGTACATATGTACACTCTGACTTCTGGTAAATCTGCTTGTGACAATTTGGCCTTGTTGCATAGGGAAAAGATGTGCAAAAACTATATATTGTTAATAAAGGGCAGGCTGATAGAGGACTTAAAAGTAATTGTTGTCAGTGGTTTACAAATAGCCCTAGAAAATGTAGGCTGTATCCCCATATAACTGGTGATGCTTGAAGAAAGTAAAATATGGCTCAGCATTTACCCTGGGACAGGATGAAACATGCTACATGTTTTATCTTTTTTAGGCACACAGGCATGTGAAATGATATATCCATTGAAACTGTGTTTACTCTGAGTATGTTAGGGCTTGTTATTTGAAAAAGACTAAGAACATGTGTGCGTGGTCCTTTGCTGCAGCTGGAGCGCATGTTGGAGGGTAGTGCTGTGCGAGCTCAGAAGCAGCTGGTGTTGTTGCACAGAGAAGATGGCCCTCCACCCAAAGGCACAGTGGAGTGGCTCAATATGAGGAGCTGGATCTCCAGACACCTACACCTCTCTTGTCCCAGAAGAGTCTTCTCAAAAAGAAGCCTACCCAAGCTAGTAAAAAGAAATATGTTTTGTTGGACTATTTTAACCTATTTTAACCTTATCAGTGACTAAAGCCTTTGGTTTTCTTTCTTTGTCATATTATTTTTACAGCGTGAACTATATCAACGTGTGTTTGAAAAACCAGCAGACCGCCACTCAGATTTCTCACGACTGGCTCGAGTCCTGACAGGAAACAGCATTGCAATTATTTTGGGAGGAGGAGGGGCAAGGTATTTAAATCTGTTTTCTGAACATTATTACAGAATTGTTTTTTATGGATTCTGATCTGAAGCTTAATTGTGCTCACCATAGTTCTTTAACATTCTGTTTTCTGAACCCAGAGGATGTTCCCAAGTGGGAATAATGCGTGCTCTGTCAGAAGCTGGGATCCCTGTGGACATTATTGGTGGTACATCTATTGGCTCCTTGATGGGTGCACTATACGCTGAAGACCGAAGCCACAGCCACATGAGGATCAGGGCCCGAGAATGGGCCATGGTTAGTCTCAATTGTCTCTTTGTCAGTAATAACACTACTGTAGGACAGGTGATAAAGTGTCATATGTAAACAGTAAGATAATATAAATATTCTGCTTGCAGGAAATGACATCAGTATTTAAAAAGGTTCTGGATTTCACATACCCAATCACTTCAATGTTTTCGGGAGCTGCCTTTAATTCAAGCCTCAGCAATTTGTTCAAAAGCAAACAGATAGAGGTGAGAGAAAATTAACCCAATTCAAAAATGTCACGGGCAAGTGTGTAATCTTATTTTTCTTTATTTAATCATCTTTTCAAAAGGATCTTTGGATACCATACTTTAACATTACAACTGACATCAGCTCCTCTACAATGAGAGTACACACAGATGGTATGTGTTTGTTAATACAAAGTAAATTGTATGCTAACAATACCCTTGTTCTGTTAAAATGGATAAACCTCCCTGTTGGAGGCACTAAAGTCTGTCTGCTGTTGTAGGCTCCCTGTGGCGATATGTCCGTGCCAGCATGTCTCTTTCTGGGTATCTTCCTCCACTCTGTGACCCCAAAGACGGACACCTGCTGATGGATGGGGGCTACATCAACAACCTGCCAGGTGTATAAAAGTTTACTAGCCTACATTTTCAACTTCCATTGAGTGATATGGGTTTATAATTATTACTTATGTTTACTTAAGTCTCTGAACAGTTTGTTTCTTGTCCCAGCTGATGTAGCACGCTCCATGGGGGCCAAAGTGGTGATCGCTATTGATGTGGGAAGTCGGGATGAAACCAACCTGACTAATTATGGCGACTCACTTTCCGGCTGGTGGCTGTTATGGAAACGCCTCAACCCCCTTGCAGAGAAAGTCAAGGTAAAAAGGAGTGGTGTGATCTGAACACAGAAGAGCACTCCTGCTCCACATATGCAGTGTACTTTAGTATTTAACATATTTGCCCTAGGTACTAAACATGGCTGAGATCCAGACTCGGTTGGCATACGTGTGCTGTGTGAGGCAGCTGGAGTTGGTGAAGAACAGTGACTATTGCGAGTACATCAGGCCTCCCATTGACCGATATCGAACACTAGAGTTTGGAAAGTTTGATGAGATTGCTGTACGTTACACTTTTCTTGCTTTTAGCTTGGTGGTACAATTAGGGTGACTGATTGTTATGTCTTTCCTCACTTGTTAATAGGAGGTGGGATACCAGCATGGCAAAACAGTGTTTGATGTGTGGTGTCGCAGTGGAGTGGTAGAGAAAATGTTGAAGGACAAACACCAAGAGGAGTTCCACACCCAAAGCAAGAACAATGTAAGCCCTTGTCAATGAAATGTTGAGAAAGACAGAAGTAACTAGGAACTAATGAAACAGACTTCAGGATGAATGCTCTTTTGTGAAGGTTTATAACTATTTTTTACTGTTCTTACTGCTTAAGGGACTTCAATAACAGCATAAGAATAATTTCTAATTGTGTAAAAAAAAATGACAACAACAAAAAAAAAAAAAAAACAACTAACACGCATACTTACTGGATGGTGTGTGTTATTAGATCATATAACGTACATAGTAGACAGTAACCCAGGCCCAGTTCTCGTCCGCTGAATTAAGGTGAGCCAAGTGAAATTGTACAAGGACAAATATAAAGGTTGATGGGGATTGTTTATTGGAAAAAAGTTTTGACTGGATGGGCAAGAATCTTATATGTCTACTTATAGCTAGCCCTAACCCATAAGTACATCATTGATGAACACTCACAACTCAGGAATAAAAGGCTTCTCTTTTATTCCACTAATTTGGGATGCCTTTCTCAAGGGAATCAAGCTATCACTTGCACCGTACAGATTTTTGCTAATTTTATCTGGTTTTACATATTGATTTGCTGACTTTTTCCCCTTATGTTAGGTGGTAACATGCCCCAATGCCTTTTTCACTGACCTGGCAGAAATTGTGTCTCGCATCGAACCTGTTAAACCAGCTGTAATGGATGGTAAATCAATTTTGGTGTCTAAAAACCTTCATTTCCACCAGAAACAACACAAACCACACTGCTGGACAGGGCTGACACATGCACCATCTTCCTGGCCATCCTTCTCACTCACCAAATGGGCATTTCTGACACTTTTCTGTCATGTATTCTTCTTCTGAGTCACTCTCTCACAGTCACCACTGCCTATTATCCCCATAGCTTTTTCTACGCTACACATTTGACTGTTTTCATCCACTATGTGAGTCTTTCCTTCCTGGTGCCCACTGTTTCCCTTCTTTAGAGGAGTCTGACTACCACACTGATTATGAGGAGGAGGCCCTGGAGAGCGCACTGTCTGACATGGAGCTGTACAGTCGCTCCGCAGAGCACACTGAAGGGGAGGAGACTGCAGAAACGGTGCGAGTCTTTGGGTATCGGGTTTAACATTGGATTTTTGTTACCTTAACCCATACTATTTTCTGGCATTGGGGTCTTTAAAAGGCTCATAAGCTCACGTATACCTGAAACCTTTCCTTTCCTCTGTAAAATAAACAATTTGCTGATGTTAAAGGATGAAGATCTGGATAGAGGAGACCGTTTTTCTCACAGTCCGAGCTCACCTACAGGAGCCTCCAACAGCCAAAAGGATGGGCCATCAAAGCAGGAAGTTTTGTCTCAGCAATCCAGCCACTCAAGACCAGCCAAATGAGTCCTGTTTGAACAGGTCATCACTATTCACTCCAACTGACATTTCTTACTTTTCACTTCGTTTAACATGACAGTGACAGCACACACTATGGATCTGCTGTGTGAACCCTGAAGTTCAGCCAGTCCTCATAGCAGATACGATCCGAAATAGTGTATTATCCTTAACCAATAATAATATCCTTAACCACTGGTAGTGGTTAAGGATATTATTAGATTTGTAATGTGTTTGTGAATCAGTCATGTTATTTAATCATTATGCAGCAATTATTTAATTTCTACTTTATTGCTGATTAAGTTAATCATAACAGCACATTATTCCAGAAATGCCTTGTAATGCATGTTTACTAACTAACTTAATGAGATCAATAGATTTGTTTCACAAAGCGCTGAAACTGATTGGACAGTTTGTTGAATCTCCTTAGTGAAACTTACCTATTATTTGTTACAGTACTGATTAAGATTATGTTTGTTGTAATGTAATAGATTTGAATTCATTACAGTTTCCAGTTGGACTTACACTTATTGATTTAGGCTCCAAAAATATGCAGATCAATGCAATTTTTCAATGTTATTTTGTACTGTTTGTACTGTTTTCCACCATGATTGCCAGACACAGACATATAATGTATTTTTTACATGTAGGGAAGAGGAAGCTCTGTTAGAAGCCTATAAGGTGTCAAGGACATGTGGGTGAATGTGAGCATGGGACAATGATAGGACTAGTGGCTTACTGATGGGATGAAGTTTTTGCACTTTGTGTTTTTAGTTCTTTGGGCTCTTTCCAAAAAAGAAAAAAAAAACAAGCACAATGAACTGTCTGAGGGAATGAATGTTTGCTTACTTTATTAAACAGGGCATTGTAATGGATGGAGTGCTCCTGTAATGAGTGGAACTGTGCCAGGCTTTAATGCAGTGCAGCCTTAGCTCACCCCACACAGACACACAACCACTTGTGCCCTACAATTGGCATTCATTTGTCCATTATTTGTCCGTAATGTTGACCAGTATGCCTGTAAACCACAAATTGCACTTAATTTCATTTTTTTTTAATATATTGTTTTAATAATACTAATACACACTGTTGTAGGCTATAAATTATTAATTGAATTAAAATGTCAAGATTTCATCTGTCTCTCAATGCGTCTCAAATTTAAAATTTTAAGTTATTACATTTTTACTTGAAATGTTTTTTTGTTTTTTTTTTACTACATTTTGTGATGCTGTAAGCTATGGATTACTTGGTTGCTAATGTTAAATGTTAATGTCAAGATATTCAAAATTTTACACAAAATTACCATGCTTTAGTCAACGGCATATAAAGTCAGTATCCAAAAACGGTGCAGGTAATACTAATCCTCAGGGCTGGCCCTAGCCTTCAGGGGGCCCTAAGCAGAATTTGCCATTGGGACCCTTGCTGCATCAGTGCCACGTATTCATATATGACAAAATGAAGACAACGCTGTCATTCATTTTAACCAGTTGTAAAAAGACTGACAATTCTAGCAGCTCAAAACAGCAATAGCCAGAAGTGTAACAGTATAAAAACATGTAAGCACGGGGAATCTGGAGGCTTCCCCCAGAGAACTGTTTTAATTCAAGAAATATTTTCAGAATTTTTTTTTTCCTATTTTTTTGGTGCATTTTAATGTACTCCAGTTGGCTAAAGTTCAATTCTAATAAAATGCGTTATAGAATAAAGTAACCAAAAGATGTACTTAAGCAAGGCTACACTCACTTCAGATTGATATTACTCAAGAAGTATTAGTAGTAATCCAAGTAAGAGTTGCACATTAGAAACAGTCTGGACATAACATCAGAGAATTTGAAGTTGGTGTAAATGGACTGAACATTAAATAATGCACAAAATCTTCAAAAAAACCTTCAAAGAACAGATCACAAAAAGACTCGCATTTGATTTGCGGATCACCTTATTTTGATGTTCATTGTCAGGCTTTGAATGCAGAGTTGAGTTATATGACATACATTTGCATATGAAATTAGTGGAGGTTTACGTAAATGCACATATTAATGAGCATTTATAACACATTCAGGAGTCGTTCATTTATCCAGCAGATGTAACAAAAAGAGGCATCTGCCACAAGCAATGTTGTTAATCTGACAACAGGACCAGTAACCTGCTTTAGCCTACACTCACATCATCTGATGATTTAGATCACAAAAGGAACAACCACAACCAAAAACAGCCAGTTTAATAAACTGACTCACCTGCTATCTTCATGTCCCTCTGATATATGTCCTGTATGCATAATTATACACATCCACCTTCACTGTTTTATCCTGCATATCCAATGGTGTAAAGTGGTGACATATTTCGAGTCCTCTCTGAAGAGTCACTGTTTCCCCAGAATGATCTTACTCTGGACTTTTCATGCATTGTCCCATACTTTAGATAAACTTAACTTCATTAACTTTGAGTCTTTTAGTTCGTAAAACACCCATTCAAATATACCTCTGCTGCCTCAGTGCATCCAGAGCGCACCTCGAGGGAAGGGGGGGCCTTCACATCGGTGTAAACTGTCACTGTTTTACTTTAGGACCCAAAAGCAGCACACAACTTATAAGTAGTTAAACTGTTTATTGTCCTGGCTAGTAATCAGGTAAATGTGGTAAGTATCAGGCTCGGGGGCCCAGAGGTGCAGGTAGGTATTGGGCTGGCTAGCAGACAGGTAGACAGGTAGGGGCACTGGAGCAGTATCAACGACGAACTGGTGAGGAGTGGATGAAAACCCAGGCTTCGTATACTGCAGGTAATGAGGGAAATTGGATCCAGGTGTGCCAGCTGTCAGATCAGGTAAGCCAACGCCCAGGTGGGAGGAGAGACAGACAACACAGACAGGGAGGGGGAGACAACAGGGAAAACGGCAGAAGGGAGGATCCTCACAACATGTAGCTGTCACACCAATGCCCGACTCAAAAACAAATGTAGGGAGCACATATTTAGCTACTGGAAATAAAACACATCTAATCGTTTAAGAGGAATGTTTAGACTAGTATGTACACCTGAGTGTCGTTTAGTTTCCAAAAAAAATCTTTCCAATAATTATTTTCAATATAAATGTTGGGGGCCCTCTGGTGGCCTCGGGACCCTAAGCAGCTGCTTAATCCACTTATAGGCTGATCCGGCCCTGCTAACCCTTTATATCAAAAAGCACAAATTCTTGATATTCTGTATGAAGTAGCTGAAGTACAACAACAGTACAACAGGCACTGGTGGGACCAAGTCCATGTTTTGCACATCCAGTTTTTTGGCCTCAAGTACGAGTTCAAGTGCTGTGCTTTCAAGCCTTTATATTAAATTACCTAATATGGCTTGTATTTTTGCAATCTAGATGATTTTTGTAAGTGGTCCTTCAAAAAGTCACAAATAGAGCAGTGATTGAGGGACAGCTTGTTCCTTTAAAAATAGGCATTGATGGAGCGTCAACTATATAGAGGAGTGTTACCTACATATTTTTTTTTTCCCCAAAATAGTGACTCAAGTCTGACTAGAGTCCAAGTTATTTCTTGCAAGTCCTACAATAAGATAGGCAAGTAGTAAAATGAGACGAAACCCAAATATATCATAGAATACACAAAGCCTTGATTGTTAGAAGACTCTGGGGAAACTACACTAAAACAAAAATTGTTTATTGGGGCAGAGCTGTCACACCTGTAGCCTTGTTTGTGCTACATACACCACAATAATATCTCCATACCTCAGGACGATTAATCTAGCCTTATTGATGTATCCTATAATGAGCTTTTTCAATCTCCCTCCTCCCCGGGGAGCACAGCCTTGCATCAGCTAATTAATGAGAACACTGGGGGGAATTTGGGTCACAACAAATGAACAGATTGGGCAGAGTAACTGGCACTACCCTCAATTGATACATCACTGGGAAGAATGTAAATGGAATATGAGTTTGGAATTGACTGCCAGGAAATTTAAGTCATCTGACAGAGAAATAGAGCAGTGGCGTGTTGGCGAAAACTACTGACACAGAATGAAGCAACTCACAAAATGACAAACTACAAGTGATATGAGAAGACAGAGAACTGGTTTAAGGGAAGGTGGTTTCAAGGCGACATTGCTGACTTTAATGAGAAGTCAGAGTTTGATTTACATAGGGTCATGAGTGACGATCCAAGAATATACCTTAAATAGAGTGTCCCGCTACGGTTTTTAATGGCATATGCCTTCGCCACCCTCCCTCTCCCGGTGAGCCTGCGGGCATGTAGGAATGGGGACAAAAAGGACTGAGCCAGGTAAGTAGGTCACACATTTTGTTGCAGCGAGCGCACCTTTGTATGATACCATCCAAAATTATCATTTTTTAGAGCTCGAAGATAAATAGGCTGTTGCAAAAGGCACATTACAGAGGGAAGTCATTTAGAAACCTTGTATTATTTTTGCTTTAAAAAGTTGTGTCTTGGTGCTATAGACTGTACCCCAGACAACATATTTGAATTCCTTAAGCTTACGTAGGAACGAGCAATGTGAATACATAAAATAATAATGAATTAGTCTTAACATTGTGCTTTTTCCAGACACTCAAAGTTGCTTTACATATTTATTCATTCACTCGTTGTCTCCCCATTTTCTGTTGATAAGAAACTATAACAACAGCTGCCCTGGGGTAGACTGATGAAAGCAAGGTTGCCAATCTGCACCATCTACCCTCCGCCGTCCAACCAACACCATCACTGTCACAGCACAATCAGGCAAGGTGAGTTAAGTGTCTTGCCTAAGGACACAATGTCGGTATTCAATGTTCGATGTATGAGATAGATTGTTTGTTTAGTATGATTTGTTTTCCTACTGGGAAATAGATAGACATAGGTGGTTGTAACGATGACAATGGGATGAGTGGGTGATGATTCTACTGAGGTGGAGTAGATTAAAGAGTGAAAAGACAGCAGATAAAATACATGTATGAATGGTTTGACCAGTGATTGGTTGAGAGAAAAACTTAACAGACTGTGATTGGTTGATGGCAACAGACAGGTAAAAGGGTGGAAAGGGAAAAATCTACTCTTTGTCTTCATTTCATTTGGGGTCTAAAATTCCAGGAATCCGAAAAGTTGTCAAACAAATCTGACTCGAATGTGACAAAATGACTTCCCGGCTTTTCCCGGAGGAGAAAACAGCAGCTTGACTTTCAAATATGTCACCACCACCGATTTCTGCACACCTGTTTCTCACTATCCTCCAAACTGACAAAGGAGAGCCAGCTGAGCCCCATACAGTCGCCTCTGTGAAAAAATATAGATGAACAGAACTTCAAACTTCTTTGAAAGTATTATCTATGGGTGGTTTTCAAATTTTAGAATGTAATGATGTCATACTCCCAGATGGGGGGCAAGAGCCATTATTTCCTATTAATAACATTGTATTTTGCCATGAATTATTCAAAAGGTAAATGCACAAATGTTGAACTTGATCCTTTCTATTAGTGAGTTGACCCAAGAACTCATTAAATAAAACTGTATTAAATATTACTTGACAATTAAAAATGCAGACAATAACATGTTTTCATCCTGCTCCTTTTGGTCTTATGATCTTTTTGAACTTTTATTGCACAAATATATAGGCAGTTCACGTCAATAAAAAAGTCCTGGGACTGGGCCTTCACACAGTGTTACATACTCCAATCCCATTTTTAAAAATTATAATACAATTATAATAATAAATGAAAAAAATAAAATGTAATCCTTTTTGAGAAAGTCTGATTGTAGTTTAGCTGTTAACTGCTCTGTTGTGTAAACGTAAATGTTATTTTTGTCATTTTTGGGCTTATAGATCTTTTAAAGGAAAATAATATTATTTGATTTCCGTCACTCATTATGTTGTACTCTCAAAATCCTGCCATTTATGAAGTAAGTAAAAGGTTTATGACTTTTAACCTCTTGGAAATAAACTCTGCCCCACAGGAATATGATGTCAAAACGTCAGAGTTTTAAGTTATGGCCCAAACAACTCTTTATGACATTCACTGACCCCCACCAAGCTTTTCTCTTGGACTTTTACTACATATTATACTTTTTTCAGGTATTTAGTATGCAATTATTACATGTTGACCATTGATTTGTATTTTGTTCATTCTAAAGAACATCATAATAGAAACTGGTCTACTGACTCAAAACTGATTCTCTGCTGCAGGCCTTACCTTCTGATTGTGGCATTTCAGCGCAACAAGCAGCAGATTTTTATTTACAGAGTTTTTATCTCTGAAAAATACATGTCTATGCAATCTTTTTGTAACCCTATATATGTATTATCCAGAGTCTAGTTAGAGTTAGTTCAGAGCAATGGGCGGGATAGGTGAAAACATACATTTTGGAGCACTCAAATGCAGGACCATGCAAGATTACTCAAACATGCTCGAAATACACCAAGTTAATGATCAGAAAAAAACCTAAAACATCATAATATTGTTAAAAGCTCATAAAAGTTGATAATATGTTGCAAGCATTATCATGGGAAATGATCTGTCTTGTATTTCATTTGCATCTTCAATAACTGTCAGCAACATACCATTATATCA